>VZRW01009827.1:0-11464 GCA_013398125.1 Aegotheles bennettii | reverse complement strand
TGAAGACAGGCTGAGAGAGTTGAGGTTGTTCAGCCTGGAGAAGACAAGGCTCCAGAGAGACCTTAGAGCAGCCTTCCAGTACCTGAAGGGGGCCTACAGGAAAGCTGGAGCAGGACTTTTTATGAGGGCACGTAGTGAAAGAACAAGGGAGAATGGTTTCAAACTGAAAGAGGGTAGATTTAGATTGGATATTAGGAGGAAATTCTTTCCTGTGAGTGTGGTGAGACATTGACACAGGTTGCCCAGAGAAGTTGTGGCTGTCCCCTCCCTGAAAGTGTTCAAGGCCAGGTTGGATGAGGCTTTGAGCAACCTGGTCTATTGGAAGGTATCTCTGCCCATGGCAGGGGGGTTGGATCTAGATGATCTTTTAAACCATTCTATGATTCTATGAAGAGGCAGAAGACTTCTGAACTGATGCCAGTGAGTCATCAATTAAGCAGTTGTAAGGAGTGGTCTGGAGAAGTCTTTAACATCCAGTGTCTTTGGTCACAGAACTTTTTTTGATTTCATGCAGCATTTCTGAATGGTAAAAAAGCTTTTGCAATGTCTAATCATATGTTAAGACAAGCTTTTCTGATGAGGTTTGTAATAATAGTATTCTGATTTGCGTTGCCTACAATTTTTTACCTGTCTGTTTTTATGTGTTTTTTGGAGTAAGTCCGATCAGTGTTCAGGAAATTGACGTAGAGAGCAAGGTGGTGACTGGTTGCATGTCAGATAGTAAGTGAGTTCTTTAGCCAGAAATTAAAGATCTGTTCACCTGACATTTTTATTTTTTCAGTGGTATTGTTCTCTGGACTATACTGCCTCCCATCTCAGAGCTGCTTTAGCTGCTAATAAATCATACCAGTGCAGTTTGCTGACTGTGGGAATGTTTTGCTAATTCAGGCTCCCTCTGCACATCATCAGGTTTATGGTATAGCTAACTGAATGTGTGGCTCTGCTTGTGTGTTTTGTTAATTCAGAGTCTTACTCTGTTTTGCAAACACAGAACAGGTTCCTTTGTCACAACTTCCAAACAGCTTTAAAAAGCAGAATTGCTTTATTGAGAGAAATAATTTTGTTTAGACAGTTGAACACCAACTACTTGGTATTTTTCAAGTAAAAATATAGAGTTTATGTTTTCTAACACGTTCTGTGGCAGACCTGCTAAGACTTACCCACACCTCCTTTTTTGTCTCGTATGATAATAGAACAGCAAGAGTGCTTTGAAAAAAGGTTTCCTGTGCTTTCACATGCTAGTTTTGTCTGGAAACAAAAGAGTTAGAAATGAAGTACTGACTATTCTGCAGAGCTAATTTTTAATGCCTAACTACGAAGAGCATAAGGTGTATGTAATGGACAGTCTTATTCAACAGTCAAAGATCCATCATAGCTTTTTCTGGAAAAGGTACTTTTCAACTCATTTTTGCATTTGCTACATAAAGTGGAAAGCCGAACTGGCTTCTTCCCACAACTTTTTTGCTGCCCAAATAGGCTGTAGTGATACATACGAATATGCTTCCAGTTTATTCATTTCACTTCATTGTAGTCCTATTTCAGCCTGTGAATTGTTGTTTAGTTTCTCTTTAAATTGACATATTCTGATGAATTGGTGTCCTGTTTAAAATGTGGTGCCATAAAGTAAAAGGAAGACAGAAAGAATAAGTTAGAATAGTGTATTTAGAAAAGATTCTCAGGGCCGTTAGGTATAAGGAGAATGTTAGAATTAAGACAGAAATTGTCTCTTGATAAAACTGTCTGATTCACAGTTAGAAGTTATCACTGTTACTCTGGAGTAACAGGGAATGAATCAGGGAGTACTTTTCTCTGAGGAAAAATAATACTATGACACCTGAACATCCTCCTTGTCTTTTAAGTTACAGAGTGCAAGATAAGAGACAAGCCCCGATTTTGATGATCACTGAGCTGATATTACCAGTTGCTATCTGCATAGGTTATCTAACCCGAATAAGGTAACTGAATAAGGCAGGAAACTGAATAAGGCAGGAAAAGGCCATTGGCATCCACAGTTGCTTTATGATAATACTTAAGTTCTTATATTGCCCCTATTCCAAACAAGATAATGGAAGCTTCAACATGTATTGAAAACACACGCAAAAACTCCTTGGCTTCCTAACATTTCTGTACCAGTTTTGAGATGTTAGCCACACATTTGATTCAGTTGTTAATTCACTTACTACATTTCTGAGCTGTTATTTTTTAATTTGGCTGAAAACCTTTCCTTCAGGAAGACCTATTTTGTTACCCTTTTTAATCCCAGTTCAGCTTTACAGAGCCTAGGTGATCTGTCTGCTATTTAGAATACTTAAATACAGTTTTTACTGATTTGCTAAAATACACTATTCAGTGCATACCAGTGTATTTGAGGTTTACCCTCAAAATACTTAACAGTTTCTGAATAGCATTTATGATAGTAAAATTGTCCACTTGTTTAAATTCCCAACTAAATAGTAAATGTGTAATTTATCGTGTGGCTTATTAACTCCAAAATTGATATTTATTTTTTTAAGTGCATTTATTACTTAATATGTGTATGCTTAATTTATATGTGGGAATTATTTCAGAACGTACTGTTGCATGAAGAGACAAGAACATGTGCCGTGTTGTCATTATTCACTTAGAATGATGCAAACAAAAGCATTTGCAATGTGATGATAATGTTATTTGCCACACGGACCATAAATTGCAACTATTTTTTGTAGAAACCTTATGATTTGAGAAAACTGGTTGCTTGGGCAATAAACTTCAAATATATCCTAAAGAGTTTTAAGTCCTAGAATCAATTACAACAGCAGGAGTTAGACTGCAGTTTTAAGACTACACTGTTTTATCCAAAAATATGAACATCAGAAAAGTTAAGAAACTAAAAGTAGGGTGAAAGCCAGAATGAAGATTTGGTAGACTGATGAAATCCATTATCTGTCCTCTTCTGTTTCTTCTTCTCTTCAGTCTCGCATATGGAAGGAAATGATAAACTGTCTTGAGCAAGAAATAGGTCTTTTGACTGCTATGCCTAAAACAAGTGTTAAGTTTATCTAGAATAACGAGTTGGTGCAAACGATTCATTAGAAAATGTCTGGATTCTTTTTTAGCCTTCCCCTACTGTTCTTCATGTCTTCTGTCATACATCCATTTACAGATCAGGATTTATTTTAACCAATGAGATACTTTATATTTAGAAATTGGATAGTACGTCTTTGTTTGCTGTGTAAGGCCCTTCATAAGCCTGTATGTAGTGAATTAAAAATGCACAAATTGTAATTTTCTGAAACAATGGATTAGTGGTTACGCATTCTTGCTTAGTATGCTTTCCTAGGGCTAGCCAATTTATTCAAGCTCAGAAATCAGTCCTAAATCTCATGAAAGCTCTTCTCCTCTCTCACTTAAATAAGGATGTCTTTTCCCTTACATGTACATGCAAAGTAACCATTTAGAGTAATTGGTGTGCTGGGTACTGGTTAGAAGACAACTTTAGTGTACTTTAGCCAGTTTTCTTGCTTTCAGTGTTAGACTTGGTTGCTAACTTGCACCAAAAAAGCTTCTATGTGCATTAATAGTAATGTTAATATCTTTGCCCTGTTTTCCTAAGAGAAGGGGGGAAAAGAACAGAAACAAATAATCTCAGTGGCTTTTGTGAGGGCTTTTTAGTGTCCTTTATTGTTCTATTGAATACCTTCTTTTGCTTGGAAGAGGCCGTATCCTCTCTTTTGTTTTGTGTAGTTTCAGTATGCGAATTCCATATATATATATATATATAAAAAATACGTAGAGGTGTGTATATATGTGTGTGTGTGTGTGTGTGTGTCTGTATGTGTTATATACACACATAGGAACATTGTTATAATATGATGGAATATTTAAATTACCATGTGGGTAATTTAGAGAGTGATTTCTGTGAGAGTCATTGGTATGTCTAGCTTGAGCTGTAAATCTTTACTATGAAGCCTAGTCTCAAATGTATGCAATGAATTAATATTCTTGGAAATTAAGAGTTATTACAATCTTTCAGTGTAAATCAGGAAGTAGGAATGGTTTGTCGTACTTAAGTCTTGCCAAATCATAGCAGTACCATTTCCTGCAAGTCCTGTAGTGAAACTCTGGATGCATAACACAACCACAGTCAGAGTCAGCCAAGAAAGAAAAGCAAGTGTATGAGAAGTAAGCTATTACATAAACAGAAACCTCTTGGATATTGGCAATTTTAAAATGTCGGATGGTATTCTTGTACATTTGAAGGAATGCTCTTTTTTTTTTTTTTAAACTTGTTATTGCATCAGATAATATTTATGGTAGTTGTATGAGTGTGTGTGAAAGACAATGTTCTTAGATTGTCTTTACATGTGTTTTCTTGCTTCATCACAAATTCCATATTTCTAATTGTTCTGTCACGTTGCTTAACAGAACAATGTCTGTTGTGTCACAAAGCACAAAACAAAGAATTGTTTTACAACTCAGTGCATTAGTACAATTTGTTGCAGGTTTGAAAAAATAAAAGAACTTCCTTCTGTATCTGATTATAGTTTATTATTCACCACCTTTGGCTCAATTTCCAGAGCTCTTCTAAATGGATTCCCAGAGTTTCTTTATCAGTTTATTCACAAGATTTGTTTCTTGCACTGTTGTTTTACTTTTCTACTCTGTAATTATCTGGCAATGGTGACTGGAGAATCAAAAGCTATATAACCCATGCCTCTGCCTGTGTGACATTTAACATGTGTCAGAAATTTTCCAGCCTCTTGAGATTGCTTTTGGGTCTAAATCACTCTGTGAGAATAGTCTGTGGGAAACAAACAAACAAACAAACAACAAAAAGCTCTTGGAGTAGTTATATTTGTAAAAATGTTAAGTATCACTAGTCTACTCTCTCATCTCAAGCACCAAACAATTCCTACATTTTGTTCCTGGAAAATGAATGTTTCCATCTGTGTGTATCTTTATCAGTCTCTGTGTATATCTATGTAGCTTCATAAACAGACTATAAAAATGGAATCTCCCTGACCTCTATGGTCCGTCTCTAAAAATAGAGAGCATTACTCTCTGCTACAGCTAAAGAACAGAAACTTCTTTATTTGAGTACATGTCAGAATGAAGTTCAGGTAACTAGGTTGTATTTTGCTTGGATGTTATACTTGGAGTTTNATACCTCAGCAGCCCTGTTTTTACTTAAAATTAAAAAATAGCATGAGTTATAAACACTCCAGAAAAAAGCAGCTTTTCCTTTGCTCTTTTGATACCTTTGTTATGTGTCTCTGAGATAGATAACTGTTAACACCCATATCTGTTAAACCAGATGTTAAATGAAAATGAATCCCAAGCAGATGTTTTTTAACACAGACGTGAAATATTTAGTCCACTTGATGCACTTGAGCAATCTGATGAAAATTTGTGTTAGAGATAGGATAGCCTTCCCTCAGTGATTTAATTTGTAAGTCTTCCACTACTAGAATCAGATGCCCTAGCTGAAACCATTTTCCAGGATGTATTCCTATTAGTAACTTTAACCACTAACTTTTTAGCACAAGAACTGTCTGACTCTCTCTCTGATCTAAAAGGTGGATGACAATGCTGCATTTGGACCTGATATTAAGCACTGAAGATTTTTCATTTTGACTGAAAGACAGACTAACTTTAGACTTGTTACATTTCAAGAGAATTACATGGGGAAAACAAATTACGTACAATGCACTTTCAGCATATGGTATATATAAGTATATATGACATGTTTCGTCATCTGACTACTTCTAAATCTGTTCTGAGAATAAACTGAAGTTTAAGTGTTCTAGGTAATCCCGGCCTTTGCTTTCCCATGGTCTTTGTTGAGATGATGATGTTCTGTATTTATTCATTGAGCCATACAAAATATTTGTAACTAGGTCACACAGTTGTTATGAGTCTGACAGCGTGGCTTGTTTAACATTTTTCTTTCCCCCTCAATTCTAGGAAGGATTTCTGTGTACATAAAGATGAACCATGTGATACTGTTGGTAAGTAAATAAACATAAGAGTCTGTTGTGCATAAACCACTTCATAAAATACGTGTTACATAAATAGAGATATAAAGCTAAAAGGTGACAACAGCATCAGCGGTGGATAACTGTAGCTAGATAAAATGCAAAATATATCTCCAATGACAATAAGACTTTGTTAGATTTGTATATGCTTCTAGCAAATTAATATGTTCAAGTACAATATTTTAATCTCATTCATAGATCCAACTTGCAAAACTTTTTTCTTTTAATCTCACGGACAGTTCTATTATTATTAATTCAGAATATGAAGCTAAACAGATGTGTTTATGATTTTTTTTATGCAATGGCTTTACTTTTGGGGAGAATATATGGTGTTTAAAAGAAGTTTTCATAAGAATATATGTAACAGTGATACAGTGCTTATGAACTATGTAACTTCAGAGGAATACAGGATGTGAACTTGTGCAAGACGTCTTCTGACATCTTCAATTAAAGTGAGTGCTAGCTGCACCAAGTTTTTCTGTCAACAGGTGTTAATTTAATTCACACCCTTTTGGGAGGACAGTTTTTCAGTGTAAAGATCTGTGGGAAAAGGTAGGAAAAGGTAGCAATTGTTCTGTTCAGTTGTAATTCTGGGTAAGAACATGCCGTGACACTAAATGAAGGATGTCATGGTAGGTTTTTACCCTAGAATTTCATTTGGGGAATAGAAGTCTTTAACAGTTGTAAATACAAGTATTCAGATCCTAAATGGTTTCAGTAAGATTAGGATAATAGTAATGGACTATTAACTGATGTCACACTTGTGTTCACTCTTAGGTAGAGGAGAATTAGATTTTTATATTTTTTTCCTGTTTAATATCCGTGGCAAAGATTTGAGGAGAATTCTTATGTAAGCTTACCTCACGTCTTGCTAGTCTTTTTTTCTTTTACTGCTATATCATCCCAAGTCTATGTGAGCATATCTGTGGGGTGGATGTCAATAATCATTCTAAATGAAGAATAGAATGTTTCTGACTGCAGTTAGAGGTTAAGTATTCATATTCTTCCACTAATCAGTATCTTGGTCTTGGGTGAATTTTGTATGAGTGTTTGGTGCTCAGAGGCATTTATTTTTGTCTTGTAAGTGGAAAAACGTTTCCTTCCATCTGAAAGAGGAAGCAATGTGAGAAGAAGTCTTCAGCATCTTATGCCGATCTAAGCTGAAGATCAAATCTGAAGTACTTCCAGTATATCGAAATCAGGATAGGCTGCAGTCTGGATTTCACAGGTTAAGTGAATGCATTCAAGGTTTTTCCCTGAAAAATGTTTCCTATTTGGTTGAATCTTGGAGGTAATAGTATGACTATTTGTCTCTGAATTTGTCCATAGCATTGTAAATGAGATAAGATTGAACTGACTCAAGTATAAGTTATTCATATTTCTGCGATGAAGACGCTTGGATGAAACTTGAAAATGAGGCAGTACATTACTCATAAGAGCGCAGGAAGTTAAGAGTTTGCAGTTTTAATACAGTAATAAGCGAAAGGAAGTAGAGACTTTGGCCGTCTAATTTGGCATTTTGTGAAATGGCTGTTGTGGTTTTTCCCACCCTGCATATTGTTGTTTAGAGTTTTCTTCAGGAATTGGAACATAGTTCATCTGTAGTTCTTTTTTAGATAGCTACAATTGTGCAGCAAAATCTAAGGTTGTTAATTTCCTGTTGTTCCATCAGTTGCTATATGAATTTAATCATTATGTTTCCAGATAAGTATAACACCTTTCCATAAATTAACTGTATAATTTCTTCTGTGAACATTTACAGTACCGTTAGTCCATGGTTACTCTTAAGAAGAGAATGTCTTCCTGAAGCTCTTATCCACCACCATCTGTGAGCTCATTTAAGGAAGAGAGTTCAAAAACTAGGGCGAACTTTGTGCATTTCTCTTTAAGATATTTTTTAAATTGTCTGATGTATGGATGTATTATGTCAATATTTTTAGGATTGTAGGTTTATATGCAAAATCATTGAAAGTACATGCAGGTAGATAGTTGCTTAATTTTGGCATTTTTTCTTTTACTTTTGATTTCTGTAGAAAAACCTAGATGGTGGTTTTTAGTCTTAGGTTAGATGATGAGTAAAAGTTTATTGAAAGGTAAGGAAGAACAGCTTGATCTTATTGTAGATCTTCAATGTGTTTATAGACAAAGGAGACAGCATATTCCAGGGATGTTTAAGATGCTGTATATTATAGAATTTGCCAAAGAAAGTAAATAAGAAATGCTAATGTAGTATTAACTGTACAATTGCCAGCTGTCCAGAGTTTGCCTCTCCTTGCCCCTAAAAAAACCCAGAAGAATACACCACGATACAGACTTTTGTCTCCTATAAAGAGTGGAATAAGACAATTCTCTGTGAAATGTTAACATAACCACATGTACGTGAGGCAGTCAAGGTGATCTTTGTAGCATATTACACAATCCAGAAATGGAAGTTATGAGAAAGGAGCATTTACAGGATGGACCTCATTACTGAAAAGGGTTGTCATGTTGGATCATAGTTCTTCCCAGTGATGGATACTAAACAGACAAATACTGGATTTACTGTTTACTTGTTAAATGCCAAGACTCAAGAGTTTTCAGACTGGATACGAGTACCCACTTAAACCTAATTATTTAAGTGCCAGTATTCTCCTTTATAGACAAAGTTTTCTTGTATTTAAGTGGCAAAAAATACATTTCTCTGTGCATCCAGTCTTGTTCTACTCAAAGTACAGAGCTTATGCACGCTTCAATTACTAGTTTTTCATTATCTCTTAAAAGAATGGTATATATGAAGATTTCATGGTTTAAAGGTAACATTAATGAGGAACTGTTGACCAGAAAGAAAATGTTTAATCAAAATCAAAAACATGTCTCAAAACTTCCTAGAAATATAGAATTTCATTCTTGATTTTGAAAAAAAGAAAAATACATGTTGCCAATCTTCCAAATGTTCCTTCAAAAAAGCATCTAAGTTGGACAAATATAAGAATTTTTTTCCATAATGATAGAAAACATGTTTTGGAATGTTTGCCAAAATTTTACATTCTTAGTCAGAAAAAAAAGCCCTGGCTGCTACCTTGGTGATCAAGCACAAAATGTATTAACACTTACTATTTAATAGTCTTGAAAAGTAGGCAGAAATAGAAAAATTAGTTCTGGAATTTTACTCAATTTCCCAAAGTGTATTGAAGTTTAGAAATTAGAATGTGTTTATTTTATGCTTTTCAGAGTTATAATAAATATTATACTATTGATAGAATTGTTTGGAAAGCTTTACTGTAGCCAGGGGAGTTGTGGGGCTGCTTTCTTACTTCACAGTGTAAATCCCGAGTAACTCAAATGAATGCCTTCTGTGACAGATCTCATGTTTCTGTAAAACAGAAAGCTAGACTCTCATGTTCAATCAATCAGCCTAGGTCAACTGATTTCTGCTAAGCTATTCTGATTTCATCATTGTCATTGCTACAACCCCTGTTAAATTCCTTCTGGGTGGAGAACCACAAGACAATTGTTTTAGGCTCAAAATTGACCAGACCCAAGTGTTCTTGTGCTTCCTGTAGTTGACTGACTGCAGCACTCTCTTATTTTTATTTTTTTTCTCCTGTTGTTCTGTTTATCTGCTTATGCTCCCAATTTCTTTTTCACTGATTCTCACAGTGCCTCTGTAGCTTAAAGAGAAGTTTCAGACCTTGCTTTACTGTACAATTATTAGGTACATAGTATGACTAAAACAAACAGAGGGCTTGTCTGAGGGTGGAAGATGTTTATATATAAATTAAATTTACTTTAGTGAATGAAAAAAATGGTTTAGATCTGTAATTGTTGAAGATCCTTTTCCCTTAGAAGACAACTGGTTTGGGGGATCATGGCATTTCTTTCCTCCAAACAGGTTTTGTTACCTTAGTTAGCTATCTTTTAAATTGATTGTGATTTGGAGTGTTGTTCTGTTTCTTGTGCTGCAGACAGGTAAAACTATGGCCGTAGATGTATCAATAGATTTCTGAAAAATCTAAGTAATAATTCAGTTGTCAATTTTCAGAAAATTAAAGGAATCAACGTGAAATGTAGACTGGGGGCTAGTACATGCTGTACTTCTCTTGTGTATGCATCTCCTGGTATTATCATACTAAGTGAAAGGAGCAATGGTTCAAAGGGCAACTTGTTAGTGAGTTATTGCACATACCTTAGTACCTGCGGTTTGTAGTTTCCATCCATCTCACTATTTGCATTAAAGCTCTAGGTTTAGATTGACAGGTAGGTTCTGGCAGGGTGCTTGAGAGCTTCTGATGCCCTGGAAGTGTTCAGATTTGCATAGTGTTGTTCAGCAGTATCATCTCAAAATGGTTTTCAAAAGGCATAGGAATGAGCGTAATTGCTACAGCTGAAAATACTGGCAGAAGTGAATGATCTGGACAAGATCAATGAATTAGCAAGAGAATCAGGAAGGAAAACAGCATGTTTCAGTCCATTCAGGCTATTACACTGTCTGCATTTTTAGTGCCTATGACATGGCTTTTAAGAAAATCTAAAATGTTGATATGCTGTCATATCATTGTAAATTGTAAACCTCCAAGTAAATTTATCATTAAAGAAAATGCAGAATTTGAAAATAATTTGCAGTCAAAATATCTTCTATTATTTCAAAGGTGTTGCTTTAGTAATACTATGCTATAGTGAATATTAATTGCAGTTACTGGTGGTAAGTTTTTATTGAAGATGGACCATTCCAAGTATCAGACACTAAACATCTGAAACCTTGTATTATCCCTTGCCTTATGCTATCTGATTCGTCAGGTAGTATCTTCTCTTATCTCTTGTCAAAAGTCCTCAGGTGTACTACACTTGCTCTGTAAAATGTGACCATAGCTGATGTTTTGAAAGATTGATGATAGCTAGTAAAATGTCCTAATAAAACTGTTTGCAACAAAATGGAAAAGAAAAAAGTAATAGTTACGGATTGAGTTACTGTAAGCCTTTACTGAATGCACTTAAGAGAATATGCCTCTGTCAAAGAAAAGTCAGGAATTTTCTCACAAAATCAATAAGGTTGGAAAGGACCACCGTGGATCATCTGGTCCAACCTCCCTGCCCAAGCTGGGTCATCCTAGAGCACATGGCACAGGATTGCCTCCAGATGGTTCATGAATATCTCCAGTGAAGGAGACTTCACAACCTCGCTGAGCAACCTGTTCCAGTGTGTGGGAACTCGCACAGTAAAGAAGTTCTTCATCATGTTCAGGTGGAACTTCCTGTGCATCAGTTTCTGTCCATTGCCTCTTGTTCTGTTGGTTGACACCACCAAAAAGAGCCTGGCTCCATCCTCTTGACACCCATCCTTTAGGTATTTATGCACATTAATAAGGTCCCCTCTCAGTCACCTCTTCTTGAGGCTGAACAGGCCTAGCTCCCTCAGCCCTGCATCAAAAGAGTGATTCTCCAGACATCTGATGAACTTAGTGGCTCTCTGT
>VZRW01009826.1:170838-214768 GCA_013398125.1 Aegotheles bennettii | reverse complement strand
TAATGAGCTTAAAAGTCATTTTCATGTCATTACACCTGTGCAGTGCTCCCTGGTGGTCGTGGGCCAGGGTCTCCAAGGATGAAGTCAGAGTCTTCCTCAGCTTGAACATTTTACCCCTGTGTGCTGAGCTGCTCTCCAGTTCTTTGGCCACGTTCCAGTACCCAAGCTGGTTTCCACTGGTTTAGGCCTCAAGAAATGGGCACAGTGTCCTTGCCTCCTCTCATCTGTAGTCTCATATCTTTTCTTTATCTGGTCTGGTGTCCTCCCTTCTTCCCTTGGCAGGCACAATAAATTTTAAGCAAGCAGTATGCATTGTTTAGCCAGCAGCTCTTAATAGATCAATTTTTAACCCATTCCTTAACTCCTAATTCCCTTACATCAGTGGCATCTGCTCCTGGCTGGGGGCATCTGCTTCTGGCTGGGGGCACCCGCTCTGTGGTTGGGGCATCTGATGGGATAAAGGTTGGACTTGATGACCCTGGAGGTCCCTTCCAACCATAATGATTCTGTGATTCTACGATCTGCTCCTGGCTGGGGGCATCTGCTCCTGGCTAGGGGCATCCACACCAAAGGTAGACCAGACCAGGAGCTCTGCCTGTCCCCCACCTACATCCAGTTACCGGCGCTCCGGCTCTCCAAGGCACAACTTGGTAACCCACTGGTAAAGACAAAAGGGTTATCCTGAGGCAGATCTCTTTTCCTGGTGGCTGTATCTCCCACATCATGTGCCACTCACCCCAGAGCGAAGGCCATGGTCCTGCACACTCATTCCAGCAGCTGCTTGGTGTTGCCACGTGTTCTGCACTCTCCTGGGATGCCAGCTGGCCCCCGAGGGGCTTCTAGAGCTCCATGGCAAACTAGAGGTGAAAATTCTCATTCTTGGATCAGCAGGCAGAAGGTGGGCTCTCCTTCAAAGCAAATTCTTCTTGTTTTTAACACCACCTTCAGTATTTACCAGCAAGTTTGTCTCCATAGCTGCTCCATGTTGACAGACTCTTCTCAGGGATGGCCAGGGATGGGACAGAGGGGAACGGGTGCAAGGTGGAACACAGGAGGTTCCAAGTGAACATAAGGAAGGACTTTGTCACTGTAAGGTGACAGAGCCCTGGGCCAGGCTGCCCAGAGAGGCTGTGGAGTCTCCTTCTCTGGAGACATCCAAACCCCGACTGGGGGCATCCCCGTGTGCCCTGCTCTGGCAGGGGGGGTGCACTGGGAGAGCTTCCAAGGTCCCTTCCAACCCCTGACACTCTGTGATTCTGTGATAGTTGAGTCTTGTGCTGCTGGACAAAGAAAATGTTATAAGGGTGGGTTTCCCTGAATGAATTTTATTAACTTATATTCCTAATTACTCTACAATATAACTGCTACACCACCGGGAATGTCCCCACATGGGAAACTGCTGCAACTGAAGAACATTTTGACTACAAAATACGGCTTTGTAGTCCACAAAGAAGTGATAGGCAACGGGCTACATCCTTTTGTTGGCTTCCTGTTTCTTTTTAAAGCTCCTCTCAGGAGCTTCCTGGGTCCTTCAGCAGCAAAATGCAAGATGAAAGTGCCTTGCTGGGGTGGAGTGAGCAGGGTCCCTCTTGGGACCAGAGCCAGCAGTCAAGCTGAGGAGTCACCACTAGATCAGAGCTGCTTGTGTTGGACCTGTGCTTTCTGGAAGGAGTGCACGGAGCAGCTGTCGGAGAGAGCAGAGAGCAGAAGGGAAGCAGAGGAACTGGCAGGGGGAGGAGAAGTGAAAAGCCTGAGCTGACAGTTTGAGAATGAGAAGGTGTCTTGGTTTTTGTTTCACTGGAGGTGGGTGAGATGAGTGAGTGGTGTGCATCCGATGGAGGTGCTGGCAGTTCTGGGTAACCTGGACAAGTGCCTCTGTTAAATGAGACCTGGGCTGTGCAAGAACTGCAGGATCCTTAATTTGAGTTGATTTTAATTATATCTACTTGAGAGATGTGCAAAAGAATAACCACTATGACTAGTGGAAAGTTATATTTCATGTCAATGGTAAAAGACTTTTCAACACTTCAAAAGAGAGAGAATGCAGTTCTGTTGGTAAGATTGTGTCATTTCTAACTGTGAGTATTTACACCACATCCTAGCACCACTCCCTGCACGCACTGCCTGTGTGTAGGCTCTGCTTATCTCAGAGCTCCGTGATGGCCTGAATGCCTTCACACAGCAGGGCAGGGATGTGTCTGTCTGCAGGGTGAGTGTAGGGTGTGCTGCTGGCTGCTGGGGCAGCTGGGAGCCTGCAGAAACTCCCCTCTGTGCTTACAAAGAACCACCCAGTGCTGCTGAACTACGAGACAGAAGAGAGGACTTGAGGAATGGTAACTCAGGGGTCCCTGAGAGGGGATGTTCTGCTTCCCTGGCAGTTCATTACAATCATGGGCAAGTCAGGAAAGGAGCAGTGGGGGGGAATGCTATCCTCGGGCGTTTGGATGGCTAAAGGGGCTGCAGAACAAGAACCTCTGGTTCCTGTGGGCACGTTTGAAGTGCCCCTATGGAGCAGCACAGCAATTCAGTTTGTGGGTGTGTGTTGGCCAGTGTCACCTATGGCTGTTGTAGTACCTGGGGCACAGCACTCTAGGTAGTTTGACGTAGACACTGTGTATGTAATGCTCATTGGAGGGTCCAAAACCCCTTCATTAGAAGGTTTTTGTTTAGTTTGTTTTAAAATTAGTAAATAATTTGACCTGTTCTCATGCCAGAACAGAACTTTCCCTGCAAGTAATTTTGCTTTGTGTATAATTTTCCCCCAACCTGACTTTCAAAGTACTGGTTGATAAGATTATTCATCCTTCCCTTTAGCAAACCAGCCCAGATCTAATCCAGGTCCCTCTTTGGAAAGCTCTGCTGAGACATAGCTGCTCTTTTAAATTGTTTTTGGTTTCTCTTCCTTACCTTCTCTTCCTCCTGGTTATTGCACACATGGTTTGTGCCGGATCCATCCCTCCTGACTTCCCTCTCCACCCTCATCCACAAATAAGTACATAAAGCAGTAGGCCTTAGAAACTTTCAAGTTCTAATAGTGTTGCTCTTCAGACCTTGATTATTTCTTAGGGTGGCTTGTGCTTTTGGGTTTTTTTTAATTCCAGAGATGTTTCTGTAATTGATTTCAGTAGTTGCTTCCAGATTTTCCTTGAATTTAGTATATTCTTGCATTTGAGGCTCCCAGAGTGGAACGTTGCATGTTTGAGGTTCACAGACACCAGGAACAGAGAGTTCCTGCCTTTTATGCCCAGTTCCCTGTGTGTATTCACCTCGGCTGCGGGGGCAATGCCCTCGTTTCCCATTTGTGCATTGGCAGTTTCCACACATCCTTACCATTGTACTTGGTTAGCTCAGAGTCGGTTTTCTAATTTTTAATATTTTATTGCCTGCTTTGCAGAGGGTGAGGTCCCACCTTTCATCTCCTCTCCAAACAGACTATTTACTCCCTGATCTTGGCATGGTTTGTGTGTCAATAGAGCTGCAGCTGGTGTGTGACAGTAGCCAGCGAACAAAGTACTGCCAAGATAAAGGGTACCAATCCTGCTTCCAGTTCTCCCAGTGTCCTCCCTCCGATCAGACTGTCTCCAGTGGTAAGCCATCTTCTAAAAGTCAGGAGGGCTCAGTGCAGTGCCTGTCTCCTCCTTGCCTCCCTCCCACCTTCTCCCTTGGTTTCAGGGTGTGCTCAAAGATCTGTTTGCTAGTGATGACAGCAACGCATTCTCCATTGAGTCATTTCCCTGCTCCTCTGGTTCAGTGTCTCAGAATGTCACCTTTGAAGGGACATTTCAGCTGTCACTCATGTGTGTTCCAGCAATGAGTTACATGCCAGGACTTTATGGAGACATACTGGGACAGGACTGGTCTGCCAGGATCCAAACTGCATATGGATAGCAATGGGGGTGATGCCACTTTGTTTGTGTACACATGGGTTTTGTTTAGGAAAAAGGAATTAGCAGTTTGACCGGGCAGACTTGCCCTGCAGTGTATTGGCTGTGTGTGAAGTCTCTGGCACTTCATGGAGCACTCTGATAAACAAATACATTTGAAAAGTAGACAGTCTGTGCTCACAGGATCGCACAGTGGGGGCTCTGTTCTCCAGGTGGAAGTGTAGTCCCAGCACAGAATCTGCTTGGTATGCAGTTAGCTTTAATTTTAGCAGTAATTTATTGTTACAATTGTATGTAATACTTAAAGCAGCATTTATTTTGGGATGTCACGATTTATGATCGATGTCACCTGCTCCTCTGTTCTGGCCTTTCTGCCGTTGCCAGTGCTGCTGCTCCTGTCTGTCTTCACCAGACCCAGCAGGTCACTGTTCCAGCCCAGCCAACAGCAAGGCTCACATTTTCCAGCAGATCACCTCCAGCTGCGTGTGTATAAACCTCTGCTAGAACAGGGACTTCACTGCACACATTCCATGCAGCACAGAGCTCCCAGTCAGGAGCTCCATCGTCCTGCCCCTCACTCTTTACAGATTTGTAACCATGGATGAGGTCCCCCCTCAGTCTCCTTTTCTCCAAGCTGAAGAGCCCCAGCTCCCTCAGCTTTTCCTCATGAGGGAGATGTTCCACTCCACGTTGTCCAGAAAGGAAAAGCCAAGTAGGGTTTTTTTATGGCCAAGTGAGAAGCTGGTTTTCAGTACTCCATAAAGTCCTGGACATTTACGTGCCAAGGAGAAGCTCCTATCAAGAGATGCTGTTGGAAAGCCAGCGTGCTGTGCTTCCCACTGATGGAATCTGGAGTCTGTGTGCAGCTGCCATGCCACCACCCCGGGCTGTCTGCCACGGCCCTGCTGGCACGTGTGGTACCCCGCAAGCTTCCCATCTTGCCTGGCATCTGGCAAGGTAGGAATCACCTCTGCGGGGCAGAAATAAGCTGAACACAGAGCAGCAACACTGCCTGCAGCGCTCCTGCCTCGCAGGCTCCTGGCTCCAGGCGACGAGAGGAGTCTCCAGCTGGATGAGCTCTGCTTTGCCAGGCCCCAAAGCAGGACAAGCAGCTTGGAGTGGTGCTTGTTTCCATGATCCTGGGCAGAATGAACGTTCTCGCTTTACTTTCAAAGCCTCAGGAACGTGTCGGTAGCCCCTGGCGCTGGTGTTCCCTTGGGTCCCATCCTGTGTGTGGTGCAGGCCATGTCCCATCACCTCGGCTGCTCTCCACAGCAGCACTTGGCTCTCCCATGGATGTCTGTAGGGGAATGCTGGCTGTGGGGATCAGTGTTTGAGGAGATGGATTTCACATGGGTGTTTGGTTGGGTAACCTTTGTCTGTGGCTGGGGGGTTGTAAAAAAGACCCACAAGTGTTGGGCATGGTTTGGAGTCCCTGCAAGAATTCCTAAATTTCCAGTTTACCTCTGTTGTGTTGGGAGCTTTGTTTAACTTTTTTTTCCCCCAGTTTTTAAGGGGTAGAGGGTCTGCAGTGATAGTTCCAGTCCCTCCCAGTAAGGCTGTGGCGATGGCAGGGCCCTGTGCTGGTGTGTTTGCAGTGGGTGGATGTTCATACTGCAGCAATGCTGTGTGAGGCTCCCCTTGCTCAATTAATTTAATCAGCAGGAAGAAATTAACCTTGCAGTGACCTGTGCTGGATTTCCCAACATAATAGCTCCTAGCTTGTCCTGCTCCTCAGCCCCTCTGACACATTGCTGTGGTTTTACATGCAAATCCATTTGTAACTGAGATGTTTTTTCTCAGCCTGTGCATTCAGGTTTGGCTGGTGACTCTCCCTTCCTCAGCTTTCCACACCTGTTCCTGGTGGGATTTCCTTCTTCAGGTGCTTGGATAGGGTCAAGGAATAACAGTAACCAAGTACAAGGCTTGCCATCTCTTCCATGTTTTCTTCTTTCCTTAGGTTTGGGAGGCGCTTTGAGTCCCCCCTGCTGTGGCAGAGCATCATCATGATCATCACCATGTTGCTGATGCTGAAGCTGTGCACTGAGGTGCGTGTGTCCAACGAGCTGAACGTGAAGCGCCGCTCCTTCGCAGGTCAGTGACAGGAGCGGGCTCGGGCAGAACAAATCCTTCTGAAAGCACAGTGAGCTGCGTTCTGAACAAAGGTTCTGGCTGAACTGCAGCCCAGTCTCCTTTCTTTACAATTCAGTATAGAACTCCCTGAACTTCTGTTTTGAAACTGCTTTTTCCACATAAATACATAAAGCTGTAATTTTGTTTCAGATGGGTCTTGGTTCAGTCTAGGAATCAGAATTCTCCTTAATATTTCACACCACATGCTGAATATAGAGCTGGCTCTTAAGGCTGCTCTGCTAGCCTGGAGGTTTTTTAAAGATCTTGGCCAGAATAAGAGGTTATTTTCTTCAGCTGTACTTTCTACCAAGTTCTTGGGTATGATCATACACTATTATCTGAGATTTTATTTTGCAATTGCAGACATTTGCTTTCTTACATAATTTATTTTCTACATACTGAGTCAAAATAGGAGATGCTGTCAAAATAGGAGATGCTGTCACATCATAGTTGCTAAACTGTGTATTTTTATATACTATTTCCTTGGGCTTTAGTGTGGGATTAGTTGGGATTTATGGCAATAACCACATTTTTGATTTTGGTTATTTGTGAATTTTTAGGCATTGATAATTTCAGCTGTGGCCAGAGTATTACTCCTTATGCAGTGCAGCGTCCCAGAGGAGAAATGCAAGAGGGGTTGTTCCTCTGTTTCTCTGTGTTGCCTTTGATGTACAACATTTTCTGTTACAGCTTACTGCCAACAAGAAAAGCATTAATGCTGTCAGCTTTCTGTCAGTTGTTTTGCCAGTATGGGGGTATAATTAATTCTATCCATCTGTTCTCTTCCCTCATTCCCTAATAACTGAGGGTCTGATCTGGTTCCATCATTAGAAGGTTCAGCTCTGGGCTGTGCAGTAGGATAATTTCTCTGATAGCTATGGAGGCTCCTTCTGTCCCTGCTTGTGGTGGAGTGTGGTGTGAAACCATCCAGGTGAGGGAATTCATGTGGAAGGAGGGCTGCACTCCAGCTCCAGACACAAGTTGCTGTGTTCACAGGAGTTGTGAGTCGGCAGGATGAATGACTCAGAAACTACCTTCAGCTAGATTTAGCAGCAGTTAAAACCCAGGGAGTGTTGGGGAGGGGCATGTGTGCCTTTTCCCTGCTTTGCTCTCTGTGCTGGGGTTCTGTGAAGTGGCAGAAAGGTTTCTCTGCCCTTGCTGAGGGGAAGTTGTCCGTTTGCGTGCACGCTCTTGCAGGCTCCTTTGGTGACCTTTGGATGAAGGGGAGGCTGTTCAGTTTAGTATACAGCCCTTTAAACAACTCCCCCTGACACACAGCCTCCTGGACACAGTAATGGAAAGTCCTCAAGGTTGCATGGTATCATCTGATGCCTTTTCCTGAAACTCAGCCTGTCACGTGTTCCATTAGCTGCAGAGACCCATCTTACCCACTCGTGGACCTCAATTATTTGTTTGCATCAAAAGGCTTGCATCCTCCCCCAAACCCTATGAACAGCTAAAATCTTTTCCTTACCTGTGATTGGTTTTTGGCAAGGCCAGCTATAATGTGGTGGCTCAGAATAAACACGTAAAGGGACACAAAGCTCCTTTCAAGTGAGGCAGAAAGATAGGTTTGTATTGCGAGCACAATACGAGTGGGAGCGAGATCCATATTTCTAATCCCACCCCTAATCTTATCTCAAGTTTTATGTTGATCAAGGCAAGCCGATAAATCTGTGTACTTACTTTCCTTCCTCATAGCTCACTGGGGAAGTGAGAAGCTAGGTTTGAAGTCAGTGTTTATGATTAACCTTGCAGAAACCCGATGGGAAGGTGCACATTTCTGCATGATAATATAATGTATTATTTCTCACACTGCTGATCTTTTTCTTCTTTAATTTCTATCCTCCCTCTGAATGTTTCTGAAAAGAATTCAAACTATTTAGAAAGTGAATAGAATATTTCAGTGGCAGGGTGTTTGCTGCTCTCTTGTATTGCTATTAAATGCAGCATTTCCCCCCTAGACACATGGGTATATATTTATCAGTGGGTTTTGGATTAGGTGGCAGTAGTCTTTTTTTGCCTTTTGTTTTTATTATTCTCACAGATAAGGTTCCTTAAGTAACAACTAGTTTAGAAAGAATCTACTTAAAATTTCTTGAGGCATTAAGGAGCAGTCTGCCCTAATCCTGAGAAGCTTGTTCTGTATTCTCAAGCCTGTTTTGTGGTGTTACTGGGTTAAAATACATACAGATAACAACTCAGAATATAGACACAAAGCCATTCAGTCAAAATGCTTGTGCATTTATGAGGTAGCTATCATAGCATGAAAAGTAGTCTCTCCCTGATTATTTCTTGTAGGCTCTGTATAGAGAACTTACTAGGAAAACTTGCATAATTTTTAATTTTTTCTCAGTTATGGGATTTCCCCTCCCTCCCTTTTAGTCTTGCAAAGTGAAAGTAAGTTGAAAAGTGGCAGAGCCCATCCTCTGCTGCTGCCACCTTCTCTGGGTACATAATCTTTCTCCTCTAATCACACGTACTGGCTGAAGGCAGAGTAAATCCTTTTTATATATACAACTGTTTCGTTATTTTTGAAACTTGGACTGCATAGCCTGATTTTAACAGTTCTGAATTGGAAAGAAAAAACACCTGAAAACCAAAACCAAGAAAAAGACAAACCCCTGAAGTTATTTTAAACCCTACAATGACAGGCCAGTTCTCTTCTGTGTATGGATACTGTGAAAGCTACGGCAAGGAGCCTTCAGATGGAGTCAGCAGGTATGAACAATACCTCCTCATCTTTCATCCTTTATTTAACACCACTGTAATTGCATCCTGACTGCTTTAGTGCAGGTCTCCTGTTTTTTTTGTGGTAGCAATAGCTCTCCTTATTCATTGCCCCTGTGTAAACCGGTGTCTGTGCAGCTCTGGGGGTGCTGTGATGTTGGCTCAGTACAGAGAGACTCGAGGTGCAGTGGTAGCTCCTTTTGTTAGAGTTATTCTTGTTCAGAGTGCCCCCAGTATTCCTAGGGCATAATGGTGCCACCGTGCTAGAGACCTAAATGTTGAAAACCAAAATGTGCACCTGCCATGTCTTGGCTTGAGACTCAAGAGAGGACTGGAGCAAGGTGCTTGCAGATGCAGAGAGCTAAAACCATCCGGTCACTCTTGAAGATGTTGGCAGGCCAGAGCAGTCTCTTCATACTCCTGGAGACACAGACGCTCATGAAGAATCCTCTTTTTCTTTCCCCAAATAAGCCTTCTGCCTCTCTCCAGCAAACACCCAATTCCAGTTATGCCCAAGACATTGTGACAGGTTTTGGGCACCCTGAGTGTGTGAACTGTACCGAAAACCAGTGGGCAGCATTTGTTAAAAACGGGCTCCTGGGTGTCTCATTATTATGATAGTGGGCTCTTGTGTTTTTACATGCATTCAGTTTTGTCTTCCTTCCAACTGCTGGCTGTCTTAACCTGCTCTATAACTTGTAACTTATCATAGCACCCTGATCCCTTGAAGAGCTGGGTTTGGCACTGCAGAGCAGTCTTGCCTAATACGTGATTTTCAACTGGCAGGGGGAGGCTGGAGTGAAAAAATTGTGTGCACAATTGTTGCAGATGGGATCTACTTTGTCCTTGATATGATTGGCTTAAGCTCAGGCTTTTTGAAACTATTCTAGAACAGCATTTTCCACAGGGGTCAAGGCAACTGCATTGTCTTAGCTGATCATACACAGATCTCTACACACTGTGTTGCTGACATAACTTGTTTTTTCCAATCATGAGCAGTAGATACAGTAAGAGTTAAGCTGTTTCACTACTTCTAAGTCTTCATTTTCTCTCCCTAGGAGCATTGCTGTTGGGTTATGCATCAAGACTGTTTTGGGACTGCCCACGGCTTGACCCTGTCTTAACATCACGGGGTGGGAGCCTTAGAGAAAGCATGGAGGCTAAAATTTCTGGCATGTTTTGTTTTGGCTATTATTTTTTTAAAATCAAAAGGTACTAACTGACTAAACTGTAACTAAAATACCCACTGTTGCATTTAATCATACAAGTCTGTCTTTCTTTCCTTCCTTTTTTTTTTCTCCCTCAACTGTTTTTTATGTAGCTGCAGATAGTAAGGATGAAGAATTCAAAGCACCTCCCAAGAGATCCTATCTGGGTATGTACTGTACAAACCCGTTCTCATGAAGTTGTCCTCTCAACTACGTATTTTATACTTTGCTACTTTTTGTAACCATTTTTAGAAATGATTGCATGATCATTTCTATAGAGAATGTTTGCATTACCTTTTCTTGACATACTAAAACCTGGTGCATGATTTTTTTTTCAGTTTTCCACTCCCCACTTTTAACTTGCATAGAGGAAAAGATGCTTTCAGCTCGATTTCAGACACGAGGTGTTTCTGAAGACAGTTGAACTCGCAGCATTGTGTGTCACCTTTTTCCTTCCCCAGGCTAGACAAACAAGATAATACATGATACAGAGTTAGGGCCAAAATGCCCACTTTGGGAAACTCCCCTTTTGCTCTGATACAGTATTTTGCAAAGCACCTTTTCCTTTTGTGTTTTCAAAACATTTTTTTTCTGGACTTGGTATCAAACTATTTTGTTTCTCTGTTTGTCTTTAATTCTAGTTTGTAGTCATCCTCACTGGCTTACAACACTAACCACTGGAATGTGAACATCAAGCAGCCCTATCTTCCCTGTGCCCATATTCCTTTTGCCAGTATTTGACAATGCTTTATTTATAGTGTCAGAGCTAGGAACAGCTGTCTGTGCTCTGAGTTAAGATTGACTGTTCAGAAATGCTTCAAGTGGTTAAAATTTAACAGAAATAAGTAACTTAATGTGACCTTCAACTCACTTCAGATTGTTTTTCTTGTCTTTTTTTTTGCTTAAAAAGTAATTTGCTTGGTAGTTTGATAACTTAAAGTTGAGGTTTACAGAAAAAAGCACCATACTTCTCAATCCAGCTGATTTCAGTTTGAAACATTTGGTTAATAAACGTTACTTGAAGTTCATTTTGGAATTGCTTATCCAGATAGGATGAATCAAATTATCACTAAGGAGCAGTTTTAAGCCCTGTTTTGCTCCAGCCCTGGGGAAGCTCACTTAGAGGTTAGGTGAGGGGAGTATTTGCCATAGTTTCATGTGGCAGTGCATTCTCACAATGGCTTTTAATACTTTTGATTAAACTTTAGTTCCAGAAGAACAAATTGGCTTTTTCATTTCCCCTGTTTATTTCAGTGGTGTAAAAAATGTTCTTCAGTGTGTTCTGAGGCTTCAGAAACCATTATATTGCTTCCTTTTTCTGGTTACGTAGTAAATGCTCTGTATATTGCACTTGTAGTTGGAGGTTGACTGTCCATGAGCACTGTTCTGCTGTAGAACTGGTGAGCTGTTAGTGTGAAAATGTACTGGTCCATCGATGAGTTTCAGGTGAACTTGCTAGAAAAATACTGAGGTGTTCCTTTGAATAGGAACTGAGCTTCTGCTGTGCTCCCCGAGATGGCTTTTAGGTATGTTTTATTGTCAGTAATCCAACAAACCACTTAATGCCACTGTGTTTCCACACTTTATCTGAAAAAGCCTTTATCTGGCACCTGACTGAAAAGTGCCTTTCCAGCAGGCAGTGCTGGGGGGAGCTGAGGGTGTGGGGGAGGTTGCTGCAGTTTCACTGACCCAAGTCAAAATAACTGGAGGTTGTTGGGGCTGAAGTAACAAGGCACTAAGCAAGGCATTGCCCCAAAGAGACTGTGTCTCCTGAAGTTGTTCAGAGTGCTCTCATTGGTGTGGCAGGCAAGTCTCAGAGTGTGATTTGATTGATTTTTTTTTTTCCAAGTAGATGTTTAACCATTTGGAAGGACACCTCTGGTAGATCACAAGGGTTTGCCTGCCTTCTCTGAAGCTGATTTTAAAACTTGTCACATTACTGAACTCTGAACCTTGCTTTTAACCCAAACAAAAAGTTATCCAAGTAACAAAGTTTTAAAACAGAAGTAATAAAATGACAAAAACTTAGATTCACAGAGTACCTGTTGCAAAAATGTTTAAAACTACTTTTTTCTTCTAGGGGAAAGATGTAAAATGTCTGTGTAGTTAACTTGACAGAGCTGGTATCTGTGTAATAATGACAATAGTACCATGAATTAAGCAGGTGCAGTCATCTGCATGGGTTCCTCTGGCAGTGTGACAGCCTGTAAATAACTCACACCTTCACCCCCTCTCTTGTCTGTGCTCTTTCCTTAACTCAAGGCATCAGCTGGCTTGTGATAAATGAGTTGTTGGCATACTCTAGTACAACACTAATACATGACATGTGCCATGAAGGGTGTGAACTGTATTTAATTGGCTCTCTGGCTCCCTCTGTTCAGAGTGTTCTCCCTGGGTTCAGCAGGGGCACCCAGCTTGCAAACAGGCAGGTGTGTGCTGTGGTTTTCTGTGGGTGCTCCTGTGCACAATGTGCTTCTCTGTCCAGGCCTCGCCATCCCGAGCAGGGCTGGAACCAGCAGAGACCCAGTTTCTCTTGGCTGGTTGTGTGCTTTGCTTTCATTGAAAGTACGTGGCACGTGCACCATGCTCTCAGCCACATGAGAGACTTTCTAACATGAATGTTAAGCAAATGCAATGCAAAACCATCACAACACAGCTTTACAAACCGTGTTCCTGGCGTGTGCTGCTGGGGCTCTCTGGCACTGAGCACTCTTGGGCAGTCCCTGCCAGGCCTGTCACCCAGCTCTCCTCCTGGGGAAGGAAGGTGACTTGCCCAGGTCCTGCTGGACGGGCTGGATGGCAGCAGAGATGCTGCTCCTGGCACGGGTACCGCTGGCAGTCGGTGCTGTGGCGGGGCAAGAAACCTGTGACCAACATAGGAATTCTGCTTGTGCTGAACACATTCTGACTGGAGGAAGGAGAGCTCTCAGCAACATGCAGCCACATGAGGGTGCTCCTGGGTTTCCAGACCTTACCTGCAGAGCCAACCATCGGGAACCTGGGAGAGGAGTCTGATCCTCGGGGTGCGGTGGTAACTAGAAATAGGGACTGAATGGAGATTCCAAACAAATACTTCCTTTCGTGGTGGGAGCCACAATGATCAGCTGCTTTAATAACATCAGAGATGAGACATCTGAATACTCAAATACAATCCATGTGCATTGGCTCCTGCATCCTCAGACTGCGTGTACGTTCTGCAGTAAACAGCCCATGGGCAATAACCTGAAACACTTCCCAGCCATGACTGTGATTTGTAAGTGTTCCAGAGTGCTGAATTGCCAATCCAAGTCCTCAGGTTCTGGATTCCAGTGTTGCTAAGGGAGGTGCTGGACACCTGCCTGCTGGGGCTGGAGCCCTTGAGAACATGCAGAGGTAGGCTGTGAGAGGAGCAGCTGGGTCAGGTGGGCAGGCACTGGGGCCCAGAGTTAGATGGAAATTGGAGGTTCTTTGAGGAGCAGTCTCACAAAGCACAGCACAGGTGTAACCCGGAGGGAGGAGGATTGACTCCCCAGCATCTGTCTGGAGAGGTGCTCAGGGGTAGGGACTGTCCAGCGTGCTCTTGGAATGAGTCAGTGAGCAGGGCTTTATCCCAGGGGGTTGGCTATGGCTGGCAGTTTGGGTGAATGGCTGTGGATTGATGGTGTTTGTAAGGAGCGGGAGGAAGCACAGTAAAATAAAGCTTTCAAAAATAAAGCCTTCAAAAGAAGGAAGGAGTTCATTTCCGTGGTGGAGCTATGCAAACCCTCCCACCTTGCTGAGACAGGAATGGGAATTGCAAGCTCTTCACTGGTCTCAAGTGCAAGAAGGAACCAAGCAAAACGTTGGAACTGGGTCAGATGACTCAAGCCATGTATAAACGAATGCAGCGTGAGATGTAAGGACAGAATTAGAAAGGTCAGGGCACAAAATGAGGTGCTGCATCTAGGAGGAGAAATCGAGAGCTGCAGTAAATAATTTTTAGGATGTCAAAGTCTTTGCTTCACTTTCCCAAAAGGAAAAGCCTTAGGTGGTGGCTGCCTCGGTATAAGATGCTTCTTGACTAAAAATAACCGAACGAATGTTTGAACCTCGGTGTCATCCTTAAGTGAAAGCTGACACTGCAGCCCCTTTGTGTCACTTGGCATCTATCCCACACGAGAATCTTGAATTTCCTACCCGCATTCTGGCCTGACTGGTGCTAGCCATGGTTATCTGCAGTGCTGTCTCTGCCCGCTTCACATTTTTCCTATCTGACATGCAATGTGCCTCCCAGAGGTCTTCTAATCCCATCTTTCCTCACCCTCAAGCTGTGTAGACTTCTCTCCAGTCAGTGCACAAAGAACCCACTGAGCTGCCCCCTGCCCCAGCATCAATAGGATTGTCCAACATAAATCTCTCATCTATCAGTGGATTAACATGTTTAAACCGAAGCTCACGGAGTGGATTAAAGAGCTCAGGCATGGGTAATGAGATACAGAACCTTTCATCACAGTAATACCAGTGCAGATCCAGGCGGGGGGGGGGAGTTACCATCTGAACTGCATCGACTGCTTTTTGTGAAGCACTTCCTATGCCAGCCCTGCTGGAGTCATATTCAGAGCTCTTCCTTGGTGGTACCTGAAGGTCAATGCTTTCTCTTTAAAAGTCATCTTCGTAAATATTTTGGTAGTTTGCAAGATTTTGTTTTATTTTGTCTTTATTGAACACCCCCACCAAAAGTGTTTTCCAGATCAAGACTCCTGTATTTTATTTTTCTTGTTCATTTTGAGTTTGGTAGTTTTGTTGTTGTTTTTGCTGCTCGTTTGTTTTGCTTTTATTTCTTTTAAACCTTTTTCCTCATCTTCTACCTCCTCTACCCCCAAAAACTGACAGTGGCTCTCTCGTGCTTCCCATCTCTCAACCCCACCCTGCTTAACTTTGAGTCCAGTTGGGAAAAAAGATTTTATTCTTCTTCCCTTGCTATTCTGTTGCAGATTTTGACTTGAACTATTTCTGGCATTGGAGCAAGTTTACAGACTATGTGCAGTGTGTGCTGACCTTCACTGGTGTGACCGGGTACATCACGTACCTCTGGCTGGACTCATCCATCTTTGTGGAGACGCTGGGCTTCCTCGCAGTGTTCACCGAGGCCATGCTGGGCGTTCCCCAGCTCTACCGCAACTACCAGAACAGGTCTACAGAGGGCATGAGGTAGGTGCTTGTCTCACGTAGAACAGTAAGGGTGTCTGTGTGGAGGTACATCTCGGTTTAACATGGGAATGCTTTCCTAGACATCTTTACAACAGCATCTTTCTAAACGTTACTTGAACACACACCAGCTGTCGGAGTGGCTCCTCAGTCAGCAGGAGCTCTGAGGTCTGACCCACTGTCCAAGGGCAAGTCCAAGCGGGACGGTTCCAAGGTGAAACACACTTTAGTAAAATACCTGTGTAAAACGACTGCTGTTGCCATTGGTGAGATATTGGTAGTTCAATTTGAGCTGTGCTACACTGGTAATTAGAAATGGACTGCAGAGATCTTGTGTATCAAATAATAAAGAGGGAGAAAATAGTTTGAGCCTGAAGCAAACAGCTGTCAGTCTAACTCACACCT
Source organism: Aegotheles bennettii (assembly GCA_013398125.1). Taxonomy (NCBI): domain Eukaryota; kingdom Metazoa; phylum Chordata; class Aves; order Caprimulgiformes; family Aegothelidae; genus Aegotheles; species Aegotheles bennettii. The sequence continues at coordinate 199,242 of VZRW01009826.1, read as the reverse complement.
TAGCCCATCGCTTCTCCTCACGTACCTGCTCGTCCCAATACATTAGTACCTCTATAGCAGATGACATCAGTGTTTATTTGGGTGTAAAAGCCTGTAACTGATGGTTAAAAAAGGTCAAATGAGACATTTACAGTCGTGACTGGGAAACCGTCTGCAAACAAGTGTGGGACAGAAGAGTTTCATCTTGTGCCCACTGCTGGGGTGTTAAACTAGATTGTCTGTTCATGCTGCTGACTGGGTATTGATCCTAACACCGGGACTGGCAAACTGCAAAGGCAACTGGTAAAGCTTCTGAAGAGAGAAGATGTTCGCTGTGGCGCAGCAGTGCAGTGGTCTGTGGAAATGGTACAGCAGCAAATCCAGTTCAGTCGTGACTCTGACCACCTTCTCTTTGATTGCTTTGCAATCACTTCCCTTTCATTGCTTTGAAACCTGCTGGGATCATTTTTACTGTGCTCAAAACAAGCAAACACTCCCCACCACCCCCAAACCAAAGCAATTTTGTCCTGTGTTGACACTGTTCCCTTCACTTGTTTGGCTCGGAGACCCTTCTGCTACCTGTTCTCAGTTCTTTTCCAGCTGGAAATGTTGAGGGGACGTTCAGGAATTTGCTTTGATGGTTAAGGCATTTTTTTCATGCACACACAGTCTTGGAAAATCCTGTGCCTGTGATGTCCAGAAGGCAGTTTACCTACCGGACCTTCTTTATGCTCTCTTTTGACTTCTCCCTTTATGTTTTTTATCTGTGAATCATAATGCCATATTATGACAGCCACCATCAGATAGTGTTTTGCTTTTCTTTAGCTCCTCTATGGGGACCCGAGTTTCAGTTTTCCAATTTCCTGTAAATGCTCTTTAGCAAAAGGAGGAAACAAAACCCCTTTGTGCTTCACAACACGTTCTTTGTGAAGCATTAAGCACAGAATTGCAGAATCCTCATCTAAAACTGCTTGGCTGTGTTTAGTCAAGAGAAAATAGCGTAAATGCTCTAGCTACCAGACCTGCTCTTAGTAAACCTTCTGGCTGCTGCCCTTCTCTCCAGAAAAAACAACTGCCCTTTGTTGGAAGTTTTTCACAAAAGTTCATAAAAATCACCTGGCAGGGACCCTTTTTGGCTGTCAGCTGCTGCTCCAACCTCATGGAGCAACAGTTTCTTTCCAGTCAGTGCTTGGAGTTCAGAGCCACTGGATGGCAGAATCTCCCCAGGTCCAAGGAAGAGGTCTGGCAGCAGGACTGAGCTGGGCTGCCTATCTTGAAGTCTCAGAAGCCACACTCCAGGTGATAACTTGATGGTCAGCTTGGAAGCATGGGAGTCCAAAAAGCAAGGTCCTCTTGTTGTTGAGCTGCAGGTGTGCACTGTTGTCTCTTCCCTGGCTCAGACGTTAATCTGAGCTGTACCCAGTGAAGGGAGTGCAGTGTAAAGAGGTACAAAAGAAATAAATGACACTAAATGTATATCCTGAAATATTGTGTCTTTTCCCCTGGATATAATATTATAAATACTAGAAGACAGTATTTCTTAAGGAGATAAAGTTCTGTGGTGGGAGGCTTTTATTGAGCACTGCTCTGTAGCTTTCTCCTTTATGACACATGCAGCTCTTGATATCATCTTTTAAGAGATGCTTTTGACTTCTGCAGACGGCGTTTGTCCCGGAGACAAATCCTGCCTTTATCCAAACTCTGTGAAGATGAATGAGAGCTGCTAGATGTTCCTGCCTGTATGGGATCAGCCAGGTGCTGTGATGAACAGATGTGGGCAGCTTTATTCAGGACTGTCTGGCCACCTCCTCCAGTGAGATTTTAGACATGAGGAGATCGGGCAAGTGCTCTAAAATGCCACTGCTGTGTTTTCTTGGGAATTTTTAGCCTGAGGGAATTTGTGAATAGGTAAAACAGCTCCAGTGGGTTACTTGCTTTGGGGTTCTGCTGTTTAAAAGAAAACAAACCCGAGCTAAAGAAGAGAAGCAAGAGTTGTGAATGTTCCTGCTCAGGCACTAACAGTGCCTTAGCTTTTTAATTAAAGAATAAAATTAGTTCAACTGCAAAGAGATGTTAGGTGCAATCAACATCTGTTAGAGCAACTTTGTCACGTATCTGTGCTGCTTTGGGGAGGTTCAGTATGGGAGAAAGAGAAATTAACTGGAAAAGGATTGAAAAACTGCTAAAAAGAAGGAAAGTTGAGGCAGGTACTAGCAGTATTCTTTTTTTTTTTTCCCCCAGCTTCTGTTTCTAACTGACAGATTGCATGGATGAGAGCAAAATTAAAGGAGTGGGGATAATGGCTGTCCACATGAGAGATTTCCTTTCCTGAGTATGCTGTATAAAGCAGACACTGGCTGATACAATGGTGGTCTGAGTTCACAGGGCGTTGTGTCAGGTCTGGGACTAACACCAAGGCAGCTGCTGAACAGAGAACTGCTGCTCTCAGGCTTTGGGATTGTAGCCTCCAGGTGCTGATATAACAGCACCTACTCTTACTCTTAAAATAGGAGCTGCTTTATATATTAGCCAGTCAAAGTAGAAGAAGAGGGGATGGAAGAGGGGCATGAAAGGGGGGGCATTTAGTTTGGGGAAAACCAACAAACAAAAGCAGAATGCTGTTGTCCTTTATGGTGGCCTTTACATAAAATAGCCTGGGCTTTCTCATTTTTGGACTTTGCACACAGCTTCAGGTTTGCAGAGGTTTGGGGGGTAGTCAGTAAACAATTTCCCTGCCTGGGTGGGCCAGGTTTTGGTACAACTGTATGCTCACCACTTCCAGCTTCTCTCTCCCCCTTCTCGTTTGTGGCTCTAACAGATAGTGGGATCACTGGATTCCATTCCTGAATCTGGCTGGTTTCAAATTAAGAGGTAGAAGAAAGTGTTTCTAGTTTCTTCTCCCTTTGAAGTGTTACCCATCAGGAAAGTAAACAGGCTTGGTCCCTCTCTAGTGCACCCTGAACGAGGGCAGAGTCCTGTCAGCATGTGAACAGGTAGATTTAAGCCATTTTGTTCTGAAGCACAACAGATTCTCTCCTCCACACCCTCTTTCTAGTTCCAGCAGACCCACGATCTCTCTGCCTTTGATCCCGTGTTCTTTCCCTCCCCTGCCAGTGCTCCAGGTCCAAGGAGCTGCACTTTGTGCTTGGCTCTGCGCAGACAGGTACCCTGTGGGCTGCTGTGCTGGCGTCAGCACCACCTCCACCTCCATGCTCATCTGCTGTGTCTCCCCAGAGCTGCTCTCTCAAGGCCTGCAGCACCACAGTATGAGGCTCCAAAGACAGTTCTTTGTGCCCTGTGCACTCAACACGTCTGAGAATTTCAGGAACTGAAGGCAGAAGGAGTGGGAGACCTTTCCCTTGCCCTTCCAGCACTTCTGGCAGTGTGAGCAGCCATCTCCACTTCCTCAAGCATCGTCCAGATCGCACCGAGTGGACTGCTGAAGATCTTGCACATTCTGAATCTCTTCCTCATTTCCCTTCCCCTGGCACCTCATCCCATCAATTCAAAGAGTAAACTCAAAGCAGATGACTTCAAACCAAAAACATTCATCTTTTACAACCAGTTCAAGGCTTCTGTACAGTACTAGGAATGAAGCACTGCTGGCATGTCTAATCTGTGCTCTGAAAATTGGAAATGGAAGATTTATTGCACTTGTGTTACAAAAACATTCCATTATGTCTGGGCACTCCATTGCCTGCTGGCAAGGAGCTGGCACACAAGGTAATTTGCATAGTTAAGGTCAGGTCTTGCCAAGTCACAGAAGGTCAGAGTTGATCTTATCATAAAGGCACCTGAGAGATGAAAGTTCTCTAAAAATGTCTTTTTCCTCTGTTACCTAACAAATCTGGGAACAAAGTGCCTTGATTCTTGAAACCCCAGTGCCTGTATTGTTTTGCCAGAGTTCACCACAGCCAGTTGTGTAAGTGGGATGAGCTGTTGCCTACTGAGGTGGCTGCAGAAGGACTGGGTGGGATTAAAATTATGGAATGGAAGTAAAATTGTATTTGGGTTTGGAGAAACACAGACTGAGATGCAAGGATACAAATACGTGTAATGGTAATGCTGACTGTGGTGGAGGTCTGGGAGGTGAGCAGAGTGGCATTTGAGCAGTTACAGATGAGCTGGAACAGCAGGAGAAGGAGGTTGGTGCCACTTAGGCTGGGAAGTGACTTTGCAGGGTAGTGCAGAAAGATGAGAGGTTTTCTGTTACACGTTGACCTGCAGTGGTGCATTTGGTCCCCTGCTCCTCAGACAGAGGGGACAAACAAATGGAAGCAGAGTGGGAAGTGCAGTGACTGACATGTTGGATGATCTGCCTGAAAACTGAGATGGGGGAGGAAGCGCTTGTAGCATTCGAGTGGGATGTAGAGAGAAACAAAGCTTGGTGTCAGAAAAAACTGTCTCAAAGTAGGGTTTTACAAGCCTCAGAGCAGGGGTTTAATTTGTTCCGTGGAGGATGGCTGGGAATGCTACCTGTCCACATAAGGGAATGGAATGGCATGCCCAGCACCATGGGCTGGCGTTGTCAGGTAAGGTTCTGGGGCAGTGGGGGAAGCCCTGTCCCTTCCATCCTGAATCTTGTATTGGAGAACTTCCTGTAACAGATCCCTCATGTGCGAAGGGGCCGAGGGCAAGAGATTGGTCATGAAGGTAGGCTAGGGGGTGCCTGTCCTTTCTGAGCTGCAAAGGCCCTACTCGGGCTGAAATGTCAGGATTTGCCTCATGCTGTTTTGTGTGGTTGTGAAGCTTTTGTTTCCTCCTGACAGCACTCACTTGTGCTCACAGCAGGGCTTTAAGGCACTGCTCTGTGACCACTGGGGCTGGTGGCACCTTCCCATGAAGCACAGCCTTCCTGCTGGGCTTGGCTCTGAGGAAAAGCACGCGGGGCTGTGGTGCATCAGTCACCACAAACTTCACTTCTGTACCTGTGTGCACACGTGTGTGTGGAAGGAGAGGACACCTGGCATTTCATACCAGGACTCACACAGAGCTTGCATGGGGTTATTCCCTTACAGCAGTCAAGTGGTTTTGAGAAGAACATGAGCTTTGTTTCCTGCAAAAATCCTGGTTTCAGGCAGTAAGCTGAGTGGAAGGTAGGGCTTTGTCCCCGAGTGATCGCTCTTGTTATGCACACCCCTGTGCTCCATTTCTCCAGTGTTTTCTTAGGATGTGAGAAGCATTTCACTCGCTGAGAGATGTGATTAATTCATGAATAGTAATGACTCCTGTAATGTCATTAGATGTGTCCTCGGGGTGCTGACTGCAGCCAGCCACTGAGCACTAGTCATCTGGAACAAGGTGAGCACTGGAGCTAAGGCTGTGTCTGTTGACTGAAGTGATAATTGCAGTTACTGAATCGGAATATTAAAATCATGCTCAGGCTATGTACTGGGTACCCTTTGAAGCTGAAGGGGAAAGTGTGCTCAGATTAGCTCAAGTTAAATTGGATGAAGAGTGATGATTTCTCTGCTGTCTAGGTCAGGAAGAAGGGAAGATGTAAAAGCATTATGGTCTGAGCCTTGGGACACACAGCTGTGCTGAGGCTGAGCTCTGTTCCCTCCTGTCTTTATTGCCTTTCAGACTGAATGTGTCCCAAGTTATTTAGAACTGGAGAAGGAAGTGCCCTGGGTGGTGTTACCCGGGGATGTTGGTTTGCCATCTCCTAGCACTGCCCCTGGGGTGTAGCAGTGGTGTCTGTCCTGGCAGCCCGTGGCAGTTGGGCTGGGGGAGCAGTCCCTGTTCCCTGGGACTTGCTGCTGGCCACTGCATGGAGCAGGGCTGTGGGGACAGCCCCTTCACCACCTGCCTTCCAGTGGGTGCTGTGGGGCTCTCCAGTAGCCTGGATCCCCATCTGACTGTAAGGTATTTAAAAACCAGACCTATGCTTGCTCACACAGGAGCACCTGGCTTTAAGGTATGCACATTTAGTTTCCAGACTTTCAAACTTTAGACACTTTGGATATCTGATCCCAATGTTTTCTTCTCATCATTCTTTTTTTTTTTCTTTTAATACTCTTTGGCAGGCTAAACAATTCAGTTAGCATCAGCAGAACTCCTCTTTTGTTAAGCCATATGTTTTTTTGTTAGGAACAAACGCTCTGTTTATGAATTTCTGTTTGTTTTGTGCAGTGTTAAAAATACCAGGGCACTCGGGGCTGGTGTTTTCCGGTCCGTGTCCCACTGCTGGAGGCAGCCAGCCTCTGGCTGAAGCACAGTGTTACGGATGCTTGCTGTCTTCTCTAAGCAGACTATTTTGGAGCTGCAAATGTGAGCTGAAAGTTTTCCAGAGTCAGGATGTTATCACTGGACCTGCTTTCTCTTCCAGACATTCCCATGCAAATGGTTGGTGGGAGGTAACAGCTTATAAGGCTGCAGGAGAGAGATCCCTTCCGTACCCTCTGCCTTGCCCCCCAAACCCAAATGCAGTGGTCAGAGTACTCACTGACGGGCTGTTTCGATGTGGACCTTATTCTCAAAGGAAACACTAGCCTGGCAGCTCTTAAATTTTAGTCTGCTTTTATATCCCCAGTCATTTAAAGAACTGTCACCATTTTTTAACACAGGTGAAAGTGGCAACATGTGAAGAAATGTCTGACACTGTGGCAAGCTGAAAAGTCAGATTTTTGAAGCTGGCATCACCTGTGTCTCAGTCTAGCACTTGGCCATGGCATGGGGAAGTTGGGGTTAACTTCCACTGGTTGTTGAACAAAAAGGGTCCAGACTCTTTCTCCTCTTTTTAGTTCCAGTTGCCTGGGATAGAAAGGAAAAAAAAAAGCAACTTTTGAAGTAGATAAAGGTCAATAATTGATACTAATTTTTCTGTTATTGAAAATAACTTGGGATTTTTGAGTTCAGCGAGTGTCTGAGCACAATTAGCACTAAGTTTGTGACTGCAGCAGGGTGTAATTCCAGCAGGGCAACACGTACCTCCTGTTGCTATTTGTGCTGAACCGTCTGGGCGAGCCACTGCAGCATTTCTCAGCGGAAGTCACTGTCTCGTGTCTGAGTCTCTTTGTGTCTTCCAGCTTCCAGGGTATTTTTGGGTTTGTGTGCTAGGCTACAAACATGCACAGCCCTGGCACTGATGTGAGGAAACCCACAGTGCAGTCGGGAGGCAAGTGCTGCCGTGTCTGTCTTCTTGTCTAGGCTTTGTGCTGAGTACCAGCCCGTGCTCTGCAGCTCTGCTGATGTGCCACGCTTTGTAAGTCACGATGGATGGCTGCCAGTCTCGTGCTTTACCAGGGATAGGGGGGTTTGCATCTCGTATTTTTTTACAAAATCCTTTTTTTGGTAGTTTTTGCTGTTTCAGATGAAGGAAAAGGGTGCAATGGCCAAGAAGTGGCTATGTTGAGCAGAGTATGCAAAGACTCCAGCGGAACATCAGAGACTCTTGAGTCTGTCCCAGCCAGGTTTTGAGCAGAAGGGGAAGGAATAAGGATGCTGAAAAGCTTTGATTTGAGTAGCATTAGTCCTGAGTAAGAGGGTTGAGCCTAAATACCCGGCCAATCTCATTGTTCTGTAAATTACTCAGCCTCTAGTGCAGTTCTTCAAAGAGAAGCAACAGAAAGTTTTTGTTTTTTTTTTTTTCCTTTGGAATGGCCTTTACAGGCTCCTTCTTGTTGGGGATCCAGGCAAGGCGATGTGTCCGGGATCCAGGCGAAGCTAGATGATATATTCCCAAGATGGCAGCAAGCTGCCCCGGAGCACTGGGTGCGCAGAGCCGGCCTCCTTTCTCAGCTCTTGATGTTCTTGCTGATATCGTAGGTAGAGTGGTTTCTCAGACTCCAAGTCGCAGAGCACATCCTGCTCCTTCCCCCAGTACTCAGGCACTGAAGGTCCCCTGGTGCCTCAAGCCCTGCCTTTTATGTTCCACCCTCTTGTTAGGCCATTGGCTTTATTACCACCAAACCATTAGCACCTGAGTGTGATGACCAGGAGGGCTGCTCTGTCAATCAACAATCAGGTAGCCCTCTGGTCATCCTCTACACTTCTACACCGGAATAATTCCAGGAGTATTCTGTAAAAACTGGGGTTTATTGGCTGGCTGCAGATAGGCTGTACTCACAGGCATTACTGCTTCCAGTTGCTGTCACTTCAGGGTTAGTACACAATACCCAAGGAACCTGAATGAAGTGAGTTGTTCCTTGGGTGGAGTGAACACTGTTCTCCAGCAGGCTGTTTGAGGACTGGTGCTGTGTCTGTGTGAAATCTGCTGTCAGTGGTGGGGAGCAGCAGTGCTGGGGGGCATTTTTATATTACCATACTAAAACCCTGTACTTAGCAACCCACCCCACATCCAGTGCCTGACCAGAAGTGACGGTGCCTGTTTGAGGATTAATTCCAACGGCAGGATAAATAAGTGCCCTTTTGGATTTTAGGAGCAGTTGGGAAATACCAGCTTCTCTCTGGTCATCTTCAGTTTACGCAGGGCTGACACTGACTGTTACTACATTAGAGCTCCTTGTGATGAGCTCAGCTGGCAGGCAGGTGTGTTTCGGGAGGTTTGTTGTCACTGGATACCGCAGCACTGATGTGCAGTACTGGGAAGTGCTATTTTTACCCCGAGTCTGCCGCAGCCTCTGGCAATACCCGCGATTCCGGCACGGTTCCTGCCCCCCCAGTTGCCATCCCTGTTGTCACTCCACCCCATGCTGCCATTTGTTTACTTCTGATTTTGCACGTGCTTCTAGTGAGAGTCCCCAGCCATGCCAGGGCAGATTCACAGTGAAGTTGTGATCAGCTGCCCAGCAAACACCCCTACGCTTCAAATCAGAGGACAAATGTTGGCCGACTGCAAGCAAGGTGCCAGTTGGATTGCCTTCCGAGTTTATTGCCCTTCCTAACTAAAATCCCCCACAATGCCCAGACTGCCATGTCAGTGAGCCTCCTGTAAGTGCTGTGAGGTGATGGTGTGGCTGGGAATGTGCACGAGGCAGGCAGTACAGGCTGCTCACACGGAGCACAGACAGCACGGGGGGTTCAGCACTTCTCCTCTGCTCACTTGTTTATATACATTTCTAGAAGGACTGGGGTGAGGAATGACTGCTCACTCAGCCCCGTGCCCTTGCTTGCACTTCCACACGTGTGCCATGAGTTACAACAAGTCGTGTGTCCTGGAGTGTGACGGGACAGGATGAACGGGTGCTCTTGGCCACCCTTCCCGGCCAGGGCAGAGGGGCTGCAGCAGCTGGCGGGCAATAGCCCTGTGTGCTTGTGTCCAAACCATGAACCATGCCAGCTCCCTGCCTGAGTGTTTGAGAAATGAACACCAAGTCCTACCCTGCTGCACGGGCCTGATGGCACCTGATGAATGGGAGTCGGTGCTGGCGAAACGTAATTGCTTGTAATGATGACAGATCATGGGCACTGCTCACACTGAGCTCCAGAGCCTTTGTGCACTACGGGTTACCCGGCTGCTCAAACACCTCTCCTGGGCAAGTGCCTGAGGCTTGGAAGCAGCCTTCAGGGTCCAGTGGGTCACATTTTGTTGAGGGCACTGACAAAAATTTGGTCTGCTTAGGAACTTGCTTCTGTTGCCCGTGGTTCCTCCTGGTGTGGGGAGCAGGGCCTGGACTGCAGGGCTGCCATGGCACAGCAGTCCTGTGGCATGGAAGCAGTGCTGGCTGTTCAAAGCAAGCCTGCCCAGTGCTCTTCACCTGTGTCCTTGGTGAGAACCCCTAGTGATGTTCACCCTTCCCACAATCCCTGCAGGTGTGTCACTTCCCCTCGTGCTGCATTACTGGACAATGTTTTCCTGTTTTTCCCTGTTTTGCATTCTCTGCAGTAAGAGATGGCTCAGCAGATGCTGAGAACATGTGTGTGTGTGCACAAGAAGTGCCTGTTGGGATGAACTGCCTGCTTTCCATGCACTGCCTTTGGTCTGTGGGTATTTTAAACTGCTGGATGCCTGCAGAGCACCAGGCAGCTGGGTTGTGGTTGCTGAGGGAGGAGTGCTGCAGTTCCTGGGCAGAGAACCTGACACTCCCTGCCCAGTACCGTGCTGGGCACCCTGGCTGCACGCTGCCTGCCCCTGGCGAGGGCAACCCCAGCCCAGTCGAGTACAAGCCCTGCTGAAGCAGGTTCTCTGGCACAGCAGGTCTAACCACAAGCCAAGTTCTTCTCAATAAATACTTCTCCCTTCTTTTCCACCCTGCAGTGTCAAGATGGTGCTGATGTGGACCAGCGGAGACACGTTCAAGACTGGTTACTTCATCTTGAATCAGGCCCCGTTCCAGTTCTCCATCTGTGGACTCCTGCAGGTCTTTGTGGACATGGCTATCCTGTTGCAGGTTTACTTGTACCGCTACTCCCCTCAGAAGCCCGTGTCCCACCCTGCACACCCGGCCAGCACCAAGGCCCTGTGAGGCACTCGGGGACAGGTTGCAGGTCAGCGGCACTGCGGAGTTGGCCATGGCAGCTCCTCTCCTGCTTGTAAATACTCCTGTGTCGCTGGGTCGAAAGCAGAAATGAGACCAAGGATGGAAAATCTGGCAGCGCTTCCAGCTCGGGAGGTTTTATTGGAATTAACTTGCTCTCTCTGTTCCCAAACCCAGCTGTACAGAACGGTTTCTTGGTGGAGGGAGGGACACTTTATTTTTGCATATGTACCTATGAGCCTTATCAATTCACAGGTGTTTGTATATTTAATCACAAGGGCTGGATGGTTTGTGTTTCTAATGCTATTTAAAAATGTTACACCACAGGAATGATAGGATCTTTTACCTATTTATACAATGCAAAGGCTGTATGTTGGCAGTACGCCCGTGGCGCGTGCTGGCACTCAGCATCTCCACGGTGCAGGAGGAAGTAGTGAAGAGCAAATGCAGGAGCTTTCTCCTTACGAAGGGTGTTGAGGGAGCAGAGGAGCTGAGGGCGGTGAGCAAGCCAGAGATGAAGCCCCCACACACAGTGTGAAGGTTGGTGTGTGGAAGAGTGGCTGGCAGGTGCCCACCCTGCCACGGGACCAGCGGGCAGGCACACGTCCAGGAGATGAGGGAGGCTCTGAGTATGGGTGGTGCTGGAGCCATGCCTAGAGCAGGCACAGCTCCAGGCCATCAGCCAAGGGAGGAGCTAGTGGGACACTGCAGGTGACTGAGGTGGGGTTTGGGGACAGCCAGCCCTGCACTCGGCAGCACTGCTCCTGCAGTGGGCACAGGCAGAGCTGGGCTGTGGGACATCCCTCCCAGAGCCAGGGGACAGCAGATGCGTGTGGTCAGTATTGCCAGGCAAGTATCTACAGGTGGCAGTTGAGCCACAAAAGTAGAAGCAGCTCCACTTGCACTGCCTCAGAAGGGGAGGTCTGAGACAGAGACGAAGCCGTATCCTTTGGAGCAGGACTCGCATCTGGCAGCTTGGTTTATTGAGGCTGAGATTCATGTTCATCTTGTTCAATGCCAAACAAGAACCAGTTTGTGTTTATTGTGTTTCTTGCATTGACCCAACAAGGAACAGGTCCAGGTTTTCCTTTTTCTGTTGCTTAAGATCTCCTAGGCTCTTAGAAGACTCGGCAGCCTGTGCTCAGAGGGACTGAGAAGGCTGCAGGAGAGCTCATTTAGAAGTGTAGATATTGTCTGTGATGGCTGTTGACTGGCGTAGGTCACCGTGCCCTGTCTGAGAACTGCACATGTCCAGCAGCTGCGGGTGGTGTGGTCCTGCGTGGGGCTGTGACCAAGCCCCTGGGCTTCTGCCAGCTGCTGTCCCAAAGCCACCCGAGGCAGCCATGGCAGGAGGTGCAGCCCCAAAGCAGCACAAGCACAGCTGTTGTGAGGCTCCCTCCTGCTGCCGGGGGAGGACGGGCTGACCACAGCCAACGTGTTGGAGCTGGGACACAGCTCTGAGCATTTTTTTTTCAAGAAAAGCCCAAGAGGTTGGGTTTTCTTAGCAATGGCAGCAATCCTGAGGTCTCACTGCTTCAGTGTGCACATCACATCCTTCCCCTACCCCGTTTCATTTGGAAGCCTCATGGTTTGGGTGTGGACTGTCCCCATGGGTAGCAGTGTTGTCTGGAGGGGAGGTGGCAGCAGGCTGCAGCAGTAGTTCCATTGTAAGAGTTGGCTGTCCCTGTGCTGCTTCACAGCCTTGTGCCCCTCTCACTTCCCGGGTGGCCCCTGGCTGCCGTGGGGGCTCCCACTGCCCGTGCCAGTCGGGTTTGGAGCTGACATGGTGGGGCAGGCCCAGACCTGTGGGTGGAAGTTCTGCCCTGGGGCCGAGGTGTCCTGCCCTTCGGTGGGGGCACTGCTGGAGGTGGAGGGGCATCCTTGGGAAGTCCCTCCAGCCCTAGCAGATCCAGTGGGATCTGTGTGAGTAACACAGAACTGGGGATGGCTGCTGTTCCCAGGGACTGGGCGTGGACCCTGTGCTCCGTGCTCGATCCCGCACTCCTCCAGGCCTGAAGTGACCTTACAAAGACAATGTACCTGGCATGGCAGACTGGGAATGTTCTGTTCCTCTCTTTTCTCCAATGTTCTGGTTGCGTTACAGGAACATCTGGGCTTTTGTCTTTTTTAATTGAAAACTTAACAGCTGGCTTCTCTGGCGTGCTGCTTTCGTGAGGATTGTATTTCTACTGTACGCAAACAAACACCACCTCGTGTGTTCTAATGGTCTGAGATCTTTTTTAAATAACTTGTAATGATACCATTTTTGTATATGGTGATCTTTTTCTAATGTTCTATGGAGCAGGGATGTAAGAAATAAATGGCTCTTAAGAAACACACTTCTGTATGTTACAGCTTCACCTGGCAGTGTGTGCTCTTTGGCTTTGAGCTACAGGGATTACTGAGGGGGATAAAACCCAACCCAACAGCTGCTGTTTTTTCCTTTTGGGACTCTTCCCTGGGCAGATTCTTGAGTCTGCATCAGCACCCAAACCAGCAAGCTCTGCAGACCAGTGTTGCTCACACCAGAACTGCAAATGCTGGAAGAGAAGCCAGTGAAACCATGTCTAAATCATCCTCTGTATGTGGCATTCAGCAAGGCAGGACTCCTGGCCAGCAACTCTTGAACTTCATCTTGCAAGATACTTTGGGGACAAAATGCTACAGAGCTTTGCTTTGTTCTTTAATTGTCAGGAAGTACCTGTATCCACGATCACCTCAGCGAACAAGGAATCAGTTACTGCAAACACATCTCTTTGAATGTATGGCACATTTCATGGAGTTTACTTTCTCTGTCAGTTGCAATGTTTTTTTAAATAAATATTACCTATTATATATAAATTGCAGTATTACTTTGTTTTGTTCAGATACAGGGTTATAACTCACTGGTCTTGAGCATGGTCTGTAGGGACGAGCGTGCTTCCTCCTCTGCTGCAGCTCCACGGGGACACATTCCATGGTCAGATGGTTGGGTGCACACATCTACATGGGTAGGTAGATGCAATTAAAAACCTTGAGACAAAAGGCAGAGCTCAAATTCAGCACTGAGTGGCAAAGCAAGGTTGGCCCACAGATGCTGTTTGCCAGCTTCGGTTGTGATCCTGCGTGTAGCCCTGAGTGCCAAGGGGGCTGCAAAAACCTGACCTCACCAGTAGCTTTGCTGGTGGCATTACCGTGTAATTCAGCAATGCACCCCTGAACAAACACTGCCCAGGAACCTGTGCCCAAAGCACTGAAGGATTCCTGGGCTGAACAAAAGGTGAGGCACACGAGCAGCCCTGTAACATAGCCAGGGCCTGAGTGGACATCAGCATCTGGCGGTGTCCCAAGAGCAAACATGGCCTTAGGACTTCAGACCCCATCCTGCCCCTTCTGTGTCCCAGTTCGTGTGGATTTGGCTCTTGTAGGTGCTGGCTTAGCTGTGCTGGGAGACAGAGGGGCTTTGCTCAGCCTCAGATGGGCCAGCAGATCCCACCAGCCCCTCCAGCCACTTCTTGGCTCTTCTGCCCCTTTCGTGCTCTTCCAGGGCCATGGCTTGTAGGTGCCAGGCTGTGTGAGAGCCATGGGCACTCCATCCCTGTGAAATGCCTGCTGTGAGGCTGCCGGGGCTGTGCCTGTTGTGGCCTCAGCAGTGGGAGCAGCTGGCTGCTGAGGGGATGACCCCAGTGCCATGGGGTCTCATGCCGAGTGCCTTGTCCTTACACTGGTTGCTGTGAGGCAGGAGATGGCTGTGCACGTGCTGTATGAGCAGCAGGAGTGGTGTCTGGCTTCATGCTGCTCCTTCTAATGCTGCCCCTTTACCAGTTCCTGCATCCTTAGCTCTCACACACAGTTGTGTTTTTCAGGTGCTTACTGGTGCCAGCTGCCAGAGCTTGTGTGTCCAGAGGTGGCTTTGCTCACGTGCATTGCAAGTCTCCATCCCATAAGAGGGAGGAATTTTTCCTCTTCCTTGGGCAAAACCAATGTGCTGCAGTCACGAAGCCCTGGATTGTGTTTCAGAGACAGAGGCACCTGCCTGCTGGCACTGGCACACGTGCAGGCACCAGTGTAGCATTATTACAGTGAGAGATAAATGGCCTTAAATCCCGTGTGTGCTGTGTCCGAGCGAACAACAACAATAACCACACACAAGGAACCCAACCCTTCTCCAGTGGCTGCTCAGGAGTGCTCAGCATCACCCAGAACAACAGCTACACGGGGTGGAACTTGCTCTCCTCTGGGCATCTCTCGTGTCTGGCAATGTGTGCAACACAACTTCATGCAGCTTCCAGAAATAATTTGTTTGAAAGGTTCCTGGTTTATATTTGTTTCCTCATCTGTCATCTCAAGAGATAAAATGAAGCTTTATTAAAAGCCAGGCCTTGACTAACAGCCATAACGAGTGGGTTTTGTCACTTTATAAAACTCTCTGCGTGCTGGAATTAATTATGGGCCTTTTGAAAAACACAAAGCAGTCACTGTTGTAGGACAATAGTGCCTTGATGGAACACAGCAATAACACGGCGTGTGTCATCAGCCTGTTCTTCTGCCCAGGCATGGAGCTGCACTCAGCTGCCTTGCTGCTGGCTTCTTCCATGCTCTGGGGCCAAAAGCAGGTTCATTGATGGGCAGTTGCTAGCACTGCAAGCATGAAACTTTTCATGCTGCAAGGATGTCTGCTCCAACTTGGCTCTTCTAAGAGGAAGCTCATGCTGCTGCTCACTCATGGGCCTCACCACCTCCAGGAGATGTGTTCTGCTCCCTCTGTGCCACAATCACTGCACTCACACCAGAGCAGCAGCACTGAGCAGCACCCAAACTACCCTGGAAGGGGAACTTGGGGATTCACCTGGTCAATCTGTCAGGTCCCACCTAAGACCGAGTGCCCAAATGCCACCACAGAATGAATGCCCCGCTGCCCCTCAGCACCGTGCCACGCTCACTCTGCTGGTGTCCATTTAGCCAGCTGCATCCCTGATGCCAAACCTTAGTGCAAGAAATGCCTGCATAAGGATAAAAAAACCACAATAAAATTAAAATCCCTCATGAGTCACAGCAACCCAGTGCTGGTATTGCTGGGCAGGAGTTGGAGTCAGCCCTTGGCCCTCCTCACCTGGCACAAGGAGCAGATGTAGTGGTGGCCGTGACCGATGGACAGAGCCCTGGCACATGCTGGCTACACATCACGGGGCCCTGGCTGGAGCAGCAGCACACAGCTTCACACCAGCACGGTGACACAAGGCCTTCCTCCTGCACCTGAACCATCAGAGGTGATCATTCAACAACAATGCTGCTGGCTTTTATTAAAATAAAGTGTAACCTTTTATTCTCGCTTGCTCCATTCCTGCCCAGAATGGCTGAATGCAGGAGTTTGCTAATATAGGACTGGTGTTACAACAGTGCTGAGGCAAAAACCCACCCAAACCAGACAAATCCCATCTTCATACATCAGCTTCTGTTCCCTTCCTGGCAAGAGAACGTGGAGGGCAACACTGCATGGCTTTAATACAGATGGGTTGTAGGTACAAGAGGCAGTTGTGCTCCATCCTCTACCCCCAGTTGTATCCCACCCGTAAGAGCACTGAGAGGCCTGCACAGCGTGCTGAGCTGCACTGGCCACACAGCTCCTCCAGTCCCTCATGGGACTGCCATCAGCAAGCCAACGTGCAGGTGCACCATGTGTTTATTTTCCTTTTAAATTTACTTACTTAAATTTTTTGAGAATTAGGAGGAAGAGCCAGAACAAGAACTCTAATTTTCAGATGACAGGATTGTCTCTTTCTTAGTAGGGAAGCCAAAAAACCCCACTGCTAACGTAGAGCACCACTGCTACACTGCAGGGTGGGCCAGGAACCACTGGAGACATCTCATGGACTTCACTGGGTTTGGATTGCTCCTGTTCGCACATGACCACCGTCAGTGGAGCCACCACTGCTGAGGAAGCATCTGCAGAGCTGGGAGTTGCTGGTTTAACATCACCCTTCTCTTCTCGGGCTGTGCCTAGCTCAGGTTCAGTCCTCTAAAGACATTTTTTTGATACATGAGCGATGGAAACAGTTACCAGGAAGTGGAGTAATTTGTAAAGATGTTTGTTCTATTCCACTGTTGGTGAAGGAAAACCCAAGTTAACATTCAGTCCCGTAGTCGGGGAGATTGTCCGTGTGTTTCTGCCATGGGTCTAGGACACAAAGCCAGGGTGGTAAATGCGTGTGCACTGCCCCATCTGCAGGACAAAGCCAAGCCCCTGGCAGAGCTGGAAGGATGGTTCTGCCCTCTCACCCACACACCTTGGCCTGCCTGAGCCCTGTGTTCCTCGGTGGAGCTGCCCAACCAAACACCCTGTGTGTGGAGCTCCTTGTTCAGCCCCTTGCAGCTGGAACATCTCGGAGCAGGGAGGAGGTGGCATGCTGGCTGCTCCTCCAAACGGCTCCCCAGCA
This sequence comes from Aegotheles bennettii, assembly GCA_013398125.1. Taxonomy (NCBI): domain Eukaryota; kingdom Metazoa; phylum Chordata; class Aves; order Caprimulgiformes; family Aegothelidae; genus Aegotheles; species Aegotheles bennettii. The sequence continues at coordinate 182,468 of VZRW01009826.1, read as the reverse complement.
CAGGCTGTGCTTCACACCACACTGCTGGCTGCTCCTCGGTGGCTGCCCAAAATACCTGTCCACTTCTAGTGGAGCTTATGGAGAGTGACAGAGCAGAGTGTTAGAGTTTGTAGGGGCACTTTTCAGAGGGCCCTTAAGATCCAGAGTTGGTCTTCAGAGCCAACCCTGTGTGTGTCTGCCCGCATTTATGCAGTTCAGGAAGTTCCTGCAGAACTGACCCCCTTGTCCACCGCTTCTTGTGCTGCCAACATGTCTTCAACTGTTCAGAGTCAACAACTTCTCTTAGTCTCCTGGTCCACTGTGGGCTGTCCCTCCTGCCCAGCAGCACCCGGTGGCAATGTGCCACTGAGCCCCTGTGCACTGTCACCACCCGGGAGTTTGGTGCTCTCCTCCAGCTGGCGCATCTGCCTGCTTGCTGCTCGCTGCTGCTGCTCCTTCAGCTCACTGTAGGAACGGGAGAAGGTATGGAAGATGGACGTGACGGGGAAAGCCATCAACAAAATCCCACTCAAGATACTGCTCAGGGCTACCACTTGCCCAGGGATGCTGCGAGGCACCATGTCCCCGTAGCCAACGGTTGTCATGGAGATCACAGCCCACCAGTAACTAGTGGGGACGCTTGTGAATTCTTGCTTGGCTCCCAGTTCGCTCTCGGCCAGGTACACCAGTGGTGAGAAGAGGGCCATGGCAACGCAAAGGAAGAGCAGGAGGAGCCCGAACTCCCTGGTGCAGCGGCGCACGGTGAGCCCCAGTGTCTGCAGCCCCAGCGAGTGCCGTGCCAAGCGCATCACGTAGAGGATGCGCAGAGCCCGCAGGAAGCGCAGCACCAGGCCCACCCGCTCCAGGTACTTGTTCCCAGCTACCCCACCGGGCTTGCTGCTGTTATTCGTGGAGACCATATCCACGATGAGAGAGACATAGAAAGGCAAGATGGCCAGGATGTCAATGATGTTGAGCGGGGTTTTCAGGAAAACACACTTGTCCTCTGCCTGGATGGACCGCAGCAAAAACTCAAAGGAAAACCACGCCACGCACACCGTCTCCAGCACAAAGATGTCATAGCACTTCTGGGAGCATTCGCCCTGGGGGAGAGGAGCAGGAACACAGAGAGAAGGGAAGAAAAAGATTTAGCCAGGGAGCCAACCAGAGAAATGGAGAGTGGCAGCTCTTAAAGGAAAGGACCATGTGAAAATGATACAGACTGCAAGGTACCAAAGTAAAATCATCACTGCTACGAGCGTGGGCACCGGGTAACTGAACGCGGAGCTACCAGCTACGTGTCTGCCTGCAGGACAGGTCAATAATGCCCAGGAGCACCCCGAGCCTGCCAGGGATTTGGTGTGATGGTATCTGCTGTCAGGCAGACAGCCACTGCTGAAAGGCCAGCATCTCTCACCCCAGTTCTAACCAAGCCTTTAGCACCCTTCAGAAAGGATCAGTACAGGATTCACCACGCCAATAAATAGGTGATCCCCCCCTTCCCTCCCTTCCAGATCAGTAATAAACTGCTCATAAATGGCTGAGAAACACCTACAGCATTTCATGTGATGTTCTTGGAGTCATGTACAATCTCTTATTCACAGAATATCTGTTGTATTTCAGTGAACAGTTTGCACCACAGCAGCCCTCTAGCCAGAGGTTTATATAAAGTACTGAGACACGCAGGTATTGCTAAAAGCACCACCAGAACAGAGGGGGGGTCTGGGGAGGTAAGTGTTTTTAATTACCTCACCTCTAACAACTACTGCCCACGCTGCCCTCCCAAGGCTTTTAAGGCACCAGCAGAGGTGCCTTTCCCTGCAGGCTCACTTAGAGGGAACTAAAGAGAACTGCGGTTCTTTAGCTACACTGCCCGTAAACAAGCCAGCCTCAGTGACTGGGACAGCAATAGACAGTAATGCTGGTGATGGCTGCTCTTTGGCTTAATTCAGCAGCACAAACACTACAGCAGTTCTCTGCTACACCACTGTTAGTAACTCCAGCTGAATAATAATCATCTTCTCTAAATAAACAGCTTTTGATGTGGACAATTACAGGGCTAGCGCTGTTTCCTTTGCAAGTGCTCCTGTGAAAGCGCTAATGCTCAGGGGCTTTCAGCACAAGACAAGTGTGTATTTATTTAACAGAAGTGTGTGTTTATTCAGGGAGCCAGTATGACTCCGAACAGTTCATGAAAACTCTTGTAAGCATGCAGGAGTCCATCTGTGCTCCTGGGGTATGTGACTCCCACAGGATGCAACAGGCATTGGGTACCAATGTAAAACCTCCTTTTGTTCCCCTATGCTAAATTATAGCAATAAAACATCACTCAAGAATCAGTGAAGCCTATGGAGAATTTAGCCTTGAAATAGACCTACAAAGACATCAAGGCATTTAAAGCTAATTTGGCACCTAATTCCCCCAGCAGGCTCCATTTGTGCATAAGGAAAGGAAATTCTCCAAGGTCCTTCTGTGTATGAGTTTTGGTGTGGGAGTAAACAGGAGTGAAAATTGCTCCTCATTAACAGACTACCAGTGGTGATGACTTTCAGGAGACTCCCTGACCTCCCACACTCTGAAAGGGTTGTCCTGTACACGTTCACAAACCTAAAGCTTTGCTATTTATGCCTCCAATCTTCCTGCAGAACTACATCAAAACGCCAGCGCAGGAGCAGCCTGGCAGCCTTTGCTCAGCTGAGCACAGGAGGCTTGGCAGTATCTGAAGCTCGAGTCACCCAACACAGCAGAACCAAACTGGCATCTTGGCCCATCACTGCAGCAAAGAGCTGAGATGGACTCCAGAGCTGCCGGGGGACTCTGGCTTTGTTCTGCTCTTCCCACTCCCCGCAGGTGACAGCTAACATTGTGAATGCAGGATGTTTCCCTTCAGCAGAGTGCAGTGATACTGCTATGCTACACAGAGGTCATTTCAATGGGACGACTCCATCCCCTCTCTCAGCTAACCCATAATTATCCTCAGCAAAGCACTAGTCCTTCTCGGTACCGTCACTAACCTGTTGCAATCTGAGCAAGCCAGGCACTCTCAGGGCTGTCCTGAGAACAACAGGGTCTGGACAGGCTTTTAGAAAACAGACCTGTGTGCCAATTAACCTGCCAGAGGCCTTTTTTCCACTAATTAAATGTCTTCCTGTCCTCTGGACCATGTTTCAGTATCATCTAGGTATAACCTATTATTATCCTCCCATGAAATCAAAAACAGTAACAGCAAAAATGTGTTTCATGCTCTTTGCACTTTGCTTCTCCCAGCTGCAGCTGCTTTTCCTTGCAGTTTTTTCCCCTTGATTACAGCATTGTTTTTCCATTCAAGAAAACAAAACAAAAACTCGCAGAAAGAAACACACAGATGGAAAAATCAAACAGGAATTAATCAGCCGTTGGAGTAAGAGAAAAACAAGCCCTAGCAGAACAGGACAGCATCCTGTCCCAGGCAGTCTGGTTCAAATCTGTATGTTCTCAAAAAAGATGCAGCTGTATCAGCTCATGGCCATGAACACGGACATTAACAGCAGGTACAGGACAACTGTACGCTGCCAGCTCTCTGCCAGACACTCCTACACCGCCGACTCCCCACCGGGACAACTGGCCACCCATCGGCAGGTGATGCCCAGTCAGCACCATGAGCAAAACCTTGGGGAGCAGCAGCTCAGCTCCCTGGCTCTGATTTGTGCAAGGAATCTGTGTGGATATAAGGGAGCTCAAGTGTCTGAGTCACACCACCTGTCACATGAAAAATTAACAATGAGATAAAGGCAACTCAATCAAACACATCACAAACAGCTCATTTCAGGTCACAGTCCTGAACACTGCTTTCAAAAACTGTGTTCTGATGGTTTTTAATTGCATTAGTTTAACATTACTTAGATAATATCTCAAATTTGACTGAAGTGCCTTGATCTCATTGCTCTTCTCTAGTATTAAACCACTAACTTTTTATGTAATGTGCATATAGCCATGCCATTAAACAAACAGCATCTTGGGCTTTTGATTACAGAAAGCAGTGGTATTATACAAACCTGTGGAAACTGCTGTTCTTTACAAGATGTGTATGTTTATTTATGTGTGCACGTGTGTTCCTTTCAAACAGCAAGTAGGTTTTTTTCCTGCACAGAAATATCTTGAGTATGGCGAAATACCTGGAGCTGCACAGGGTTTTGGAGCCATACACTAATGTCAACTCAGGGCGCAAGAAAAGAAAGAAGGAAGGTCTCCATGAGTAATTCTGTGCAGTCGGATTAAAGCGAGTCTCCTTCACTAGGATTTACAGAAATTGGCTGTCAAAAAGCCAACCGCAGTTCTTCTGGAGAAGCCTTCTGCCACAGGTTCCTCTGGCAAGAAGGGAAATTACAGGCAGAAAGCTGGTGTCACCGGAGTTCAAATCCAGCTGCATGGTCTGTCTAAACATCACAGGCATCCTTCAGAAATGTTTGGGTTTGGCCTGCAGGGACCCTTTCACTGGCACTTCCCTGTCCTGTGCCTCAGAGATGTCAGCACTGTGTATTGTGTGACTTTGTCACTCTGGTCCTGCCTTTGTCCTCTGGTCCCCTGAGAAGAAATTCTGACTCTTCTCTAGCTTCTTGCAGGCTTTGACACCATCTCCCCCCTCCGGCATTGGATGTCAGCAGCCAGCTCATTTCTAACCGCCCCAGTTCCTGTGCTGCTGGTCAGCAGCTCCACGGAGCTTTCAAGGAAGTTTTCATGCTGCTCACTTCCCCCCCAGTGCAGACCTCCCTTCCTGTCAAACCTAGATGGTAATTAAAAACCAACCCAACGAGGAGAGGCACTGCATACAAAAACACTTACAGAAGCTCTAAAATCACATTTCTAAGGTGGTATTTTTGTTCTCTTCCACTTGCCCCTTGCTACCTGAGCCTTCCAGGGCTTTTATTTCAAGAGTCTCTCTGTGCACATCGGATCAAACTCTTTTTTAACAATCATGTGGAACTTGAAATTCGGATGTAACCAAGGCCTCTGCCCCAGAGATCAGTGTTAAGGGACCTGTGGACCAAGTCCCTGAGGCTGCTGCAAAAGGTCTGCCCGCAGCCTGGACACAGAGTGTGACAGTCCCCAGCCCAGTGGCTTGGGGTGTCCCCTCTACACCTGGGCGTGATGCTGAGCCGCCCGTTTCATGGAACACCTTCAGCGAGGTTCAGAGGACAGCCCCCCCATTTCCAATTATTTGGCAGCCCAACAATTGGAGCGCTCATCCACTGGATGGGGAGAGCCCCAGCTCCTGCTCCTCCAACACTTGGAGCACTCACCCACTGGATAGGGAGAGCCCCAGCTCCTGCTCCTCCAACACTTGGAGCACTCACCCACTGGATGGGGAGAGCCCCAGCTCCTGCTCCTCCAACACTTGGAGCACTCACCCACTGGATGGGGAGAGCCCCAGCTCCTGCTCCTCCACCAGCGGGGTGGAAGCCTGTAGCTGGCTGTGTCCCAGCCTGCAGGAGCACTGGGTGCTGGCTCACCACCCCCCTCAGCCCAACTGCTGCTATGGAATGAAGAAGCCTTCCCTGAGAAGTATTGCAGCGAAGCAGCAGTGATCCCAGAAACGCTTCCCCAGCAATCCCCCAGTTCTTGCTCACACTGGCACTTTCTGATGAGAAGCAATTTTGCAATGAGAAGTAATTTCCTGATGGAAGCATCCAGCTCATTTTCACAGTGGGGCTGAGCACACGGCTCCTGTGGTGTGACCTGCTGGTGGAAGGGCAGCCTCAGCCCCTGCCCTAAGCCACGGGCACCTTCCCCTCACCCCTTGGTGCCTGCAGTAAAGCCAGGGTCAGGCTGAGCTTGCAGCCAGCCTCCTCTGAGTATTTCTTGTGCTCCTGAGCAAAGATGACTCAGCTGCTGCACAGTCTGCCCTCAAAGCTGGCTGGCTGTGAATTCATTTAAAGTCACCAAAGGGCCATGAAGGAGCACTCTGCTTCTTGCTGTAGACACTTTGATCTGTAACTAGAGCTTAGGTCATGCTTCATCTCCCGCCCAGCTGCTAGAAAGGTAACCAGAGCCTTGTCTCCAGTGGGGAGGGCTGTCACTAACTGCTTGCAGTCTCATTATGGACACCAGACAGCTCTTGTACAATTGTTCCTGTACAGCTTGTTTTTGTTGAAGAAAAAGGGCAAGGAGGTCCACAGGAGTGTGCCCACAGGGAAATCCAGCCCGAAGAGGAGAATATCCCCAGATCCATCTTCACACCAGGCTATGGCTCACCACACTTGTCTTCTGCTGGCAGAAAGCAGCTCTTATGGTTGGTCCTCACAGATGTGTTGGAGTAACTCTCCTACCTCCAGTGTCCTGGGACCAATCATCACAGAGCCACCAGGGGTTTGCGTAAGGGTGACCATGGAGGGATTTAAGAGTTGTGTAGACGTGGTGATTAGGAACGTGGGTTAGTGGTGGAGCTGGCAGGGTCTGGTTAATGGTTGGAACTGATGATCTTAAGGGTCTTTTCCAACCTCAATGATTCTGTAATTTTGAGGTGGGCAGGAGCTATATCTACTTTAGACTTATCTCTCTGGCTTTCCTTTGATCCTCAGAGAGCACAGCCCCAAATCACCACTTTTCAAAACCTCTCAGCCTGTCATTATTGTTCTGCTATTTTATTAAGCTGCAAATAAGCATGGAACACCGACAGGAGTAAGGGAGATGCCAAAAGACTATGGCAACTGCTAGAAGGTAACTTCAGGGTGTGCTGAAATCCACAGCCAGAGTCTAATCAGCTTGTAAAATTACATGCTATGCCATTCAGTTGCTGTCACACAGCTAAGGGGTTACTGAGATACAGCTACCTGTACGTGCCTTGCATTTCTGCCTCCAACTGCTCTTCTCACATGCAACTAGGAAGACAAATGGCTGTGTCCATGGAAAGCTCAGAACAGGGTCTGGGAGCCAAGGGGAGGGAAGGGAAGACCATGTGTATGAGCAGTTTACCCATGCGTGGTGCCCATCGTTGCAGACCAAACAGGTGGGACACACAGATGGCACTTGTGATCCAGGAGGCTCCAGAGGGAACCAGCTGTGTCCTTGAGCTCCTACGCCCACTCCACCAGCAGCCTGCTGCTTTGGCCCAAGCTGCACGACCAAAATTAGAAAAATCCAACAACCTTAAAGTTTTCCTCTGATCCTTTCTTAGGCCTGGGTTAAAAACCTATTGCAAAAATGTTTCAACCTTTTTTTTTTTATTCCATTCATATGCCACTCTTCTAACTCAATTTGTCTGGAATCTAAATGTCTCCACAGACACTGCAAAAGGTCCCCAATTTCAAAAACATGTATTCCACCTCAATCACCACATTTTAAGCAATGGAAATGTAAGCATTTATAATGTTAAATGATTTAATGCAATTTTTCTAAGTGCTGTACACGTGAATCAGCTCATTACCTCAGCCAAGCTGTATGAGGGGTCCAGCCAAACCTAAATCTGGTTGCTCTCTTTCATCCCAAGCCTACAGAATTGATAGCAGCATATCCTGGAGCACTGAGATGAAATTTCCATGTGGTATTTTTATTACAAATAAATGAGGTTTCTCTCTTTCAGAACACTGGGCCTTTACTCACTAAGCCCACAGAGCACAAGCTCCCTTGAAAAAGGCAGTTGAGCAATCCATGGAGTAAAGGAGCTATACTGTACCCTCAAGATATTACAGAGCAGGCTATACTTAGTAGCTGTAGTAATTTTACAAACATGACTGGAGGCCAAGCAACTATTGTAATGAGATTGCTTCAGAGACTCCCTGGACGATTTACCTGGAAGTTATGAGAACAAACTCACTGGTAGGTACAGAAAGCTATGGTGGTGGAACCAGAGAAATATTAAAAGAAATTCAATATGGAGCATATTTTGCTGGGTGAGCCACATTGCACCAAACATAAACCAGCTCACAACGTGACAAAGTTACCAATGCTTTTATGGAAGAGTCTTAGCTGGTTAATTATTTATCACTAATGTTATACTGCAGCATATTTATACAATATTTAAAAGAAGACCTGAGCCTGCTATTTATTAATGAGGAGGTATCCTGTAGACTGAAAGAGTTCATTAGCACTGCATAAAGTTCTTAACAAGTCAACAGGAATTTTATCTTATTCAACTCTTTCCTCATCCCCAAGTTAACGATGCAGAGAAATACTCTCAAATTTTTGACTTCTAAGCCTAAAACACTGCAGAGAGTCTTAGGTGATTCCCAAGGTCTATATAGTAACCTACTGTCTTCAAAATCCTCCTCCTCCCTCTCTCTTTTCTTGGGAAAGGAAACTTGGGAGATGATGCTGCAGTGAGACCCAAGGTTGGTAAGAGCCAGGCGTGAACCCTTTGTGAAATGAAATCTTTAGCCACAAGATGGTTTAAAATGCACATTCACAATTTATCTATTCCCTGTCCTCACCAGTGTGAAAGTTGAAGCACTGTGTGCAAATTAAGCTGAAAAGGTTAAATAGTTTCAGGCTCCTTTATGAGCTATTATTAACTTCATTATTTGTGAGTCCCTCTCTTTGTTGTACGGTTCCTCAGCTGAAGGTTATTGAACTGTGACTTCCTATCACAGCATCTTTAATTAGCCTCGCTTTTCCCAGTGCGTTAGGAGGCACGGTGAAGAAAGAAGTGCTCTCTGATCTCCTCCTGTCCTACGAGCACATGCTGTGAGCAACTGAGCTCGCTGTGACTCAGGGCTATAAACACTTTTGTGAATCAGGACAAACGCTTGATGTCAATCTCCAAGTTCACCACCTTTATGAGATGTCTAACAGAAGAAAGGAGTTTTCTTCTTCAGATATAAATGGTCCACATCTCTGCTTTCACCAAGCAAAAAAAGAAGGGTCTGTATGATGGCATTTGGCTTTCAGTCCAATTTCCCAGCACCTTTTGGTTGTCTGGCTCTTACTGTGCTGTTAAAGCTTTAGCTGTAATGCATCCCCCACTGGTTTAAGGCTCCTGTGATGTATTCGCCTCTTTCCTCAAGTCATTCAATGCCTGCCCTTTGTCTAGAGAGTTGAGAAGCCCACTTAAAGGTATCATATGCCTCAAATGCCTTCAGGATACTCCATGCCTCTGGCTATTTTTATGTCTTGGAGATGATTTTCGTGGTGGTCTTGAAAGAGACCGGTGCCTGAGGGCTCCTGCTCTGATTTTGTCTCAGCAGTGTTCTGCCTTAAGGGGTGACTTTTCACCATTAGATCTAGATCTTGCCTAGAAATCTCCCATTCTGAAAATCTTGAAATTAAGAATTAATTATTGCTTTATTACTTTACATGGAAGAACCTGACCCTCCTCACAGGTCTGTTTTTCTTATACATTTGTAGTGTCCCTTCCCTGAAATTTCCAGAAGCAGTTGTTATGCACATTACTGGATTGGTGGGTTTTATTTCATTTAATCAGCAAAAAAAAGCTAAATGAGAAAAAAGATTTGATGAGATAAAATGCATGTCCTAGTTTGGTGAGTAAAAAGCAGTTTAGGACCCGATTCTGTTAGCTTTACTGGCTATTGTGCAGCATCTGAATTACATGATACTGCTTCCAAAAAGGAGTTACACTCGAGATGAATCACAGTGACCATTAGTAAGGACAAGACACTACAGGACATGGGAACATGACCCTTCCCACTCTGGCTAAACCACTATGAATTGCCACCCTCACCTAGAACATCTGGAGCAGTTAATAAAATGTATGATTGATTCTTCTTCTGTATATTAAAAGAGATAGGCAGGCACCTAGAATCATTTCCTCACCCCCTCAGTAATTACCAGCAATTCCACGCAGGCAGGTGCCCCACTCCTTGCCCAGCCTCCCTGAGGATGAGAAGATCTGTGTGGGTGTTTACATCCACCCGTGCAGGACCAGAGCCAGTCACTGTGCATGCCTCCTGCCATGGCTAATCACAACTCTGCACTGATTCCGTGGCAGGTGAGGAACACTAGGGAGGAACTAAGCCATGTAAGAAGTGATCCTTCATGTGTCCCCTGTCTCGAGAGCCACCTTCATCTCAAACAAGATAACCATTTCCACTCCATCCACATCCCTTCCCTGTGCAGAACAAGCCTGTTTGCAGGAGCTCTGTGCTTTTAGAATTCAGGGGCACAGAAAAACATCAGGTCATTTATTCTGATCCCTTCTGTATTGCAAGTATTTCACCTCTGTAACTTGGACTGAGAGCAGTAACTTACCTCTGCCTGAAGCAGTATGTTCAGCTGAAGGCTGCCTTCCAGAGGGCACTGAGCTTTGAACTAGTAACATCAAAAATACAAAATCCACTGATTCTCTTCCTAGTCTGCCCCCGTAATTAATCACTGTGGTATTAAATATTGGCACCTAGTTTCCCATATGAATTTATCAAGATTCAGCTTATACCCATGCATCCTCTCCCTGCTTAATTTAAAGGTCTTTTAGATGACACAGTTCTCTTTCCCTCATAAAAAACATTTGCTTAAGCCACTCACCTCCCTTTCAATAACCTAAATAAACTGAAATGTTCAGGTTTCTTTATGCGTGGCACTTCCTCCAGGTGTCTACTATTTATAGGCTTTTTCACCCTCTCCAATTTTTCCAAATACCATTTAAATATATGAACGTGGTAACTGCCTGCAGTGTTCCAGCCCAGCCTCACCAACGCCGCATGCAGGCACAAAATCATCTTCCAGCTTCTCAGCACTGCTCCTCAGCTCAGACAGCCAAGGATCACGTTAACCCTTCTGACTTCATGCTGCAATAGGAACTTACGTTTGGTTGCTTGTACCCTAAATCCTATTTACAGTCTTCTTTTGGGAATCAGATTCTCTGCTTTTGCAAAAGCAAGTATGCATTCATCCTCATCGTACAATTTTGCATTTGACTATGAAAATGTGCTCCTGTTGATGACCCCAGCTTACCAGGAAATCCAAGCTGCTCTTATATCCTTGCTCTATCCCATTATTACCCTGCTCCACCCAGCAAATGTTATTAGCCCATTATTATGAGTCTCTATTTATGTTCAGATCATTACTAAAAATATGAGGTGTCTAAACTCCAGCAATTCTGAAAGCAATTGTTCAGCTCTCAGTTAAACCTAGGAGCATCTAAACACCAAATACACTGCAGTTTTCAACAGTAGAATATATCCCTTGTGCTTAAAATCCCAGCATACTGGAACACTATTGCTTAAAGAGCATGTGTTTTGGAAATGATCTTTTTAAAAAATTATTAGGATAACACAGTTTTAACTAGTACCAGTACTCCCATCCTCAAATTTTAGATCATAAGAAGCCTTTAAAACAAAGATCTTACAATAAAACAGGTATCAAACAACATACCAAACTACGTATGTCTGAAAATTGGGACATTTGCTCTGTTTCTGCTGTTCAATTGCTGCCTCAGCCTCCCTGCCCTTCACCTCACCTAGAGCATCAGGGTATTTTCGGTGTGTTTTTTGCAGTGGGGTACTGAGAGTTCATTCAAAGTACCTTTAAGGAAAACTGATCTGTTTTCCTAACTTCAAAAGATGAAGCCTCAAGCAAGGCTGATTTTTATACCCACAATAGCTAGTTTGTCATCTGGTTAGAGATGTCAGAAGACAAATCTGTTGGGTAAAGCTGTCTGCTGTGTCAACTGGCAAAGCTGTGCTGGCAAGGCAGAGTTTCACCTGAACTTCACAGAATCACAG
>VZRW01009826.1:148944-170698 GCA_013398125.1 Aegotheles bennettii | reverse complement strand
TCAAGTTCAGGTGGAACTTCCTGTGCATCAGCTTCTGCCCATGGCCTCTTGTTCTACTGGTTGGCACCACCAAAAAGAGCCTGGCTCCATCCTCTGGACACCCACCAAAGGGTATTATACACATTTGGTATTATACCAAAGGTATTTGTACACATTAATGAGGTCCCCTCTCAGTCGCCTCTTCCTGAGGCTGAACAGGCCCAGCTCCCTCAGCCTTTCCTCATAGGAGAGATTCTCCAGACCCTTGCCCAGCTTAGTGGTTCTCCATTGGACCTGTTCCATGTGCTCCATGTCCCTCTTGTCCTGTGGAGCCCAGCACTGCACACAGGACTGCAAATGGGGCCTCACCAGAGGTGAGCAGAGGGGCAGGATCACCTCCCTCGACCTGCTGGCAATGGTTTTCCTAATCCACCCCAGGATTCCATTGGCCGCCTTGGCCACAAGGGCACACTGCTGGCTCATGGACAATTTGTTGTCCACCAGGACTCCCAGGTCCCCCTCTGCAGCTGCTTTCCAGCAGGTCAGCCCCCAGCCTGTACTGGTGCATGGGGTTGTTCCTCCCCAGGTGCAGGACCCTGCATTTGCCCTTGCTGAACTTCAGAAGGTTTTTCTCTGCCCATTTCTCCAACCTATTGAGGTCCCTCTGAAGGGCCACACAACCCCACCCTGGCCAGCCCTCCACATCATAAATACTGGATGCAATACCCACATCATTGCTGGAGTGACTGCCCGTCACCTTCCCTGACAACACAACAATGCAAAACAGGCTTTACTCTGACAAAAGCTGCACTCACCCGATCTTCTTCTTCTCTGACGTCTGGCATGGTGCTGATGCAGAGGCTGATCGCAGTGATGGCAACAAAAGAGACTGAAATACAAGCAAAGATCTTGCCCGGCATCCCTGAGTGGGGGTTCTCCACCATGTCCCTGAGCTTCCGCATGCACAAGCTCAATCTGCTACTGTCCTGGAAGGCACATGGCGTGGTGTCACTGAACAACATCTCTCCTTCATACAGACTGGCCTCTGCCATCTCCTCCTCTTTCTGCCGCAATCTCTTTTTACAGCACCACTCCAGGTGGTCCTCTTCTATCCCCCAGTACACAAGCTCCTCCTGGAAAGAGAGAGCGCACATCTCCCTGAGAAGCCTCAGCTTCCCAGCTGTCAGGAAAGTCATGATTGTCCTGAAGGCACTAGGATTACGGTCAAAAAAAAATTCATTGCAGCTAACATCATAATCATCACAGATGTTCATGATCTCATCATAGTTGTTGCAAGATTTTAGCTTCCCAAGCCTGGTCAAGGGGCAGTTCTCCAAGGTGGTCCATGGGACTTTGTATTTAATCCCACCTACATTGATGATCACAAACCTGGTCCGGTCATCCAGGCGGGCTAAGCAGCACAAGTCTTCCCCAGGGCGCAGAAGTTTGGCCTTTTTGTAGAACAATCCTTTCTTGGTTTGCACTTCACACAGGTTTTCCAAGTTATTGAAGGAGTAGGAGCTGAACTCACGATCTGCATTCCCGGTGAGCAATGCCATCTCGTGATAACATCTGTTGAGTCCATAGGGAGGTCAAGGCTACTCAAACACACACATCTGGAGTTTGACTGGAGAGTCAATCTGTGAAACAGAATTTAAAAAATACAGTAAAATTACAAAGCAGGACTAGGATGTCTTGGAATGCTACTGTGCAACTGCATGAGTGAATCACCCCAAACTTCCTGAGCGGCTCAAAGATGAAGTAACAAGGAATCGGGGTCCGACTGTCGAGACTCCACACAAAAGACCTGGACTGAGAATGGATGCAATGATGGGGAACAATCTTAAGCAGGGAATGTAGAAACCCTACAAGTTGACAAAAGACAGCAAGCTGATCTGTGAAGGACAGCCTGACACTATTGAGGGCAGGATGGTAACCACGAGGCAGTTACTCCATAGTTTATAAGCAACATTCTCCAATTCCCATTGAATCTCGCGCTTCAGCACAGAGAGAACACTGAACAAGGTGGTGCTAGGAAACACTGGAGAGCACTGCATTGAAACACATTCCCAGAGCAGCACCTTCCTTTATCCATAATCAATTTGCTAAGTCTTAACTCATTAGGCTTAGTCAAAACAACCTCCAACAGAAAGTGGCAAACACTTGCTACTGGCAGCCCTGAGTCACCCTCTGATTGTTCTTGCCAACCGCACTGACACGACTGAATCACAGCATCAGCAGCAGTGCTCCTGCCTCAACACTGCCGTGGGGATCCAGGCACTCACCTGTAGGAAGGCATCTACCCTGGCTATGTGTAGAGTCACAGAAAGGCTGCTTTACAAACTTTGAGATCCCAGAATCCATAACAGCATACACTACTAGCTGACAGCATTTGTTTTGGAAATCTCAGCTGAAAGGGTAAGTATGTGAAGAGAGTTGTACATACTGTTTGCCTTGGCAACTCTGTGAGGTGGTTGCCCTAGACCAGGGCTCGGATGTCAGAGGAACAGCACAGAAAAGCTTGTTGTGCCACTTTAACTGTCCTACAGAAAACCAGAATACATCACTGTGGGCTTCCAATCTGGCATCTAGCCTGAGAAGTAAAACAAGCCTGGAAGGTCTGCTTCTGATCTTATGTGCATGGAATGTATCAGGACCTCCACTGAATATTAAAGGGTGCTTCAAATTTATGCAGGTCTTAAAATACTCTGTGCATGCCAAGGTTATCTAATGTATGCACATGCCTCCAGTGAAGCACCCCATTGAAGATTAACTCTAAAAGCCAATACTTCCAGAAATGATCCTACATTATCATCCAGTTGGCATTTCTACCATTTCATCTGACACACGGGTGCAAGACAGACTATTAAAACACAGCCTGCAATAAGCTGCCCACTGCAGGGACACGGGACAGAATTTAACTCTACATTTGTTGTTCATCATTTGAAAATGCTGTGGGAGAAATGCTGCATACATGTTTCAGTTTGATCATCCACAGGGTGGGTCATAGGCATTGGGGATTCTTTTCCTTTTTAGGCAGAGTCAAGCAAAGTACTTTCCTTGGCCATCGATGTAGGCATACGTGTGAGTCTACACACATACACACACACACACAGAAGTCTGGCCAAATTCTGTCACCATCAGACAGTGAAAATCTGTACAATACAGGTATTCCTCCTCAAATATTGCAAAGATTAAATAAACGTCAGAAGCATCCAACTGCCTCACATTCTCCTCTTTGTTGACTCATTTGCTCAACGGAGAGGGGGCTATTTCCCTACTTACTGCCTTTATATTACAATGCTGTTGCCAAGGGAACCATTCAACATGTGTCCAAGTAGAACCAAATCACACACCAGGACACACAGTGAGGCTGACAGGGGCCTGGACACGGAATTGGGAAGAGGTCAACCACAGCTCTACAGATCCAAGGCTTTCTACTTCAGCAATGGAATCCATGTTAAAGCCACCAAAACCAGCCCAAGATCAAGGGGTCCCTGTATGCTCCCCCCACCAGGCAGAAGGGAGTTACTTGAACAAAAGAAGTGCATGGAGATGAGTCCATACTTAGGTCCACAGATGAACCTCCTCTTTGCCCACCTCACCTTCCCAGGTGCCTCTCTACAACAGGTATGAGGCTCTCCATGTGGAAGGCCAGGCCATGGATGATGGGGATGATGGTCCATCTACACCAGAATTGTCACTATGACCAGAAAGGCCTACCCATTGTATCATGACCACCTCAACCAGGATGAAAAGATGGGTTGTAGCTGTAGGAGGAAGGAACTCCCTTCTGAGGAGAACAGAGGGTCCAATATGCTGGACAGGGGCCCAGGTTAAGGACATGGCAGGGGGGTTGGAACTTTTAGGTCCCTTCCAACCTAAGCCATTCTATGAATCTATAAAGTAAAGAAGTACAGAAGTAAAGGAATCAGTGCTTAAGGCAATTCTGAAAAGAGTCTAGATTCTAAAAACTGGTCAGCCCAACAAGAAGCCCAGGAATAATCACACCATAATGGAGGTTGCAAAATTCAGCATGTAAAATCAGACATTGTTTGCATACTCTGAGTGTGCATCTTCCTTAGTAGTTTCCTTAATTTAATGGAGGAAAAAAGGAATAGGTTTTTTCTGTGAACATCCCCGATCACACTTACGCCACGCTATGTAATTAGCTGAAACAACTAAACCTGTTAAATGACCAAATCAAATGAACTTGACTAGACAGATGATGAGTTATCCTGAGTTACTGCCCTTGCCAGGGTCACATAGTTAAAGTATTAACACCATGACATCTTGAAGATACCAGAGATTTGGTCCAACCAACTACCTGGAGGTACGGGATCCTTACCCGTACCCTCACACCACACACCAACCTTCTCCTGCACTCCCACGAGCTTTCAGTGCCCATTTACCTGTGCACCCCACACAGAATTTAACTGTTCCTCTGGAGCTACTCGCACACGTCAGCGGCAGAGCAGCCGAAGGCAGTCATGCTACATGAAGCACAGACAGAGGAAGCCAACGCTTGCTTTTGCATCCTCCCCAGAACTACAGAACTCTGCTCAGGCTAGCGAGCGTTAAGATTTCACAAATGTCTTAAAATAGAGTGCTTTCCCAGTGTATCTCACCAAACAGACTATCTATATCCTGGGCAATAAAAAACTAGTAGAGCCTGCAAGGATCAGGCAGATCCTACGGGGATTAGGCACAAAAGCTTTTCCCCTCAGAATTATTATTACTTAAAATAAAAACAGAGCATCGTGTTCAAGCCATGCTTCAGTTGTTTAGGTGTGTTAGCCCTCATTTGGTTACAAGAACACACACACGTCTAAAACACGCTTTCATCCTCAGTTTGTGTTTCCTGAACATGGGAACAGCAACGCCAGATATGCACAGAACGAGCGGTGGGCTGATGTGAGCACACTTCACACCTGGGGCTACACCTCCCAGCCCAAGGAGATGCACCCAGAGATGTGTTTGACCCAGTTCACTGCAGCCATGGGTTAAGAACACAGTCTCAAGAGCCTAAAATTAAATCACGTTCTGCCTGTACTGCCTTGGTCAGTGACTGAACCCTGCTACCAGGGTACCTCTGACCCCGGCTGGCAGCCACTGGGTGGTGAAGCTCCTATCCTTCCATGAACTACACACGAGTTTATTTTAGGAGCCCTAACCATTAATTCTCTTAGCATTCTGTTTAATCAACCAGTCTGAGGGACTCAGACAAGGTACTAAACCTCGCTCCTCGTGATGGTGTTAGCTGCCAGTCTGGAACACCTCTTTCCCTGCCCCAGTCTGCTGTGTTTCAGAATAACCAAGCATCAAAATCCTGTTTTTGAAACACCCGCTCCAGTCATGGTGCCCACGAGGCACCATGTGAATGGCACTATCACATGTATCAGTGGCAGACTGTGTAGTATCTTAAAGCAGCATTGTTTATTCCTCTCTCTCAGGAAATTAAACAGACTGTCTCATTTCTGTTGCCAAAATTCTAGAAGTGTAAAAACCCAAATGAGTTGTGGTGTCTTTGCAAATCACAGAGTTATCATTCAGGTGCTCCAGTGATCCACAGATCACTGCAGGGGGAAAAGCAGTTTCAGCACGAGCTCTGCTCCTCTCCAACACTGACATCAGTATCTTTAATTTCTGATCTGTCCTACTGATTTTTGCAGTTCTATACTTAGAAGCTTCCCACCCAGATGATTAATATGCTTGAATTAGTACCAAACGTAGCAACTCTGTTCTGACTGGGAATCAGGAGGCTGGACTGTGCGATGCCAGTCCTGGGCCAGTTTCACATTCAGATGTTCATGATGGTTTGCTTGGGCACTTTTCCTAATAAACGGATGAGCATACCCGTCCTTCTGTCTCTTTCAGGGCCATTCACATGTTTGAATACAGGAAGACAAGAAGAAATGGCCTCAAGTTGTGTCAGGGGAGGTCTAGATTGGATATCAGAAAAAATTTCTTCACCGAAAGGGTGAAGCATTGGAAGAGGCTGCCCAGGGAAGTGGTTAAGTCCCCATCCCTGGAGGTATTTAAAAGATGTGTAGATGTGGTGCTCAGGAACATGGCTTAGTGGTGGCCTTGGATGAGGTGACCTTTAAGCAGAGGAGGGTTCTTAACTCTGGCACGATGCCACCACCCACTGAGCACTGCATCCCCACCACTGGCAGGGTTTTGTTTCTGAGCAGTTATTTTCATGCTGCAAAAGGACATGTTGTTACTCATCCAGCACACATTATTCTGCAAGTGCTACAAACAACAGATCACTCTGCCAGATCCCAGTTTCTCTGGCACGCTCTGAGCCTGCTGCTTTCTTCCCCTGTGTTGTCATGCTTTAAATCTTATTGCCACCAGAAAGATGACCAGGAATTTCAAGTTACTCCAGTTCATTGTCACCGAGCCTTCCCCTCCCGTGAGCTGTACTGTCCGTGGTGCTCATGAGTTCAAGATGGAAAATTAAGAGGTAATTAATGCCAGGGCTTTGTTCAGGAGGTGTGTGAGGCTTCACTGAAGCACCCAGGGCTCATTCAGGGCTGCCGGAGTGGCTTTTCCACTTGGCTCTAACTTCCCACTGCAATGTTCACACCACATAGCTCTGTAGAGATGGGCTAATTCTCTTGTGCTGCCAGAAGCTCCTACAGGTTTCAAAGTTGGAGATTGCCAAGTGTAGGAATGATATTGCACCTCTTTTTCCTTCAGACTGCGCTTCCCAGCTGCCAGGAGGCTCCCTGAAAGGCGCGCCGCTTTTAGGTCCCGTGGTCTGACTCATCCAGTCACAGCTGCTGGAGCACTGCATTTTCAGCATAGTTGGGGAAGAAAAGCTTGATCTTTGGCTAAATGAGAAAGACAGTGGAGTTTCAGAGGTACTAACAAAAAGCCAGGCTCCAGCTCAGCTTCAAGTCCGTACTTCGGTAAATACTTGGTGTGTGTTGTCCACTGAAGAACCCAGAGCCTGGTCCCTGCAAAGACCCTTTCTTCTCCCTCCATAGTGACAACACTGGGTAGAAGTGTTTAAGGCCCAAGGTTCACGTGAGCTTGAACAGCTCTGTGAGATTTGTATCATGCAATGCAATGGAACACCCCAGATTTAGCTACCTCAACTTTACTTCTCCTAGAGCATTACTTCCAAACAAAACTTCATTATTTTATTATTGCTTTCTTGCTAACAGCCAGTCCCTATGTTAACACAAAAGAGCCACTGAAGAAACGTGCACAAAACAACTTCCATTCTCACTCCTGAAAATTTCCAATAACATCTCATAAAATATGAATTTGTATGCCATTTGCTTGCTCATCAAGTGAAGAGTAAACATGGGTATCAGCATCTAAAAATCAGAATAAAGATCAGTGAGTAAGCAGCTAACAGCTACTTAATGAGGATGCTTGAAAGGAGAGCATGTAATCTGATTTGTACTGCATAATTCTTTTTGTATTATTTATTTTACAGTTTAAATGACTTTATTTTATTTAAAGCATCCAGCAGCCTCAGCAGCTCACTCTGACACAGGATGATTTAGCTTAAGTTCTGATCAAGCAGCTGCTCTCCAGTTCATTTAACAAGAAAATTTGCTCTCCAGACCCAACCCCACACAACTACACGAAATAAGTGTTTGGCTGCTGAAATACGGGTTTGGCTTCTACAACCTGACAGGACCTTGCAGTCCCATTTGGTCCCAGAAGCCCTCTGCTGAAGCATATAGTCATACTCCACAGGCCCTAGAGTCAACTGAGTCGACACAAATTGAGGGGGCTATGGAAGCTGGCTCCTGGAGAGGTCAATCCTCAGGCTTTTGAGGGGCTGGAGCAGAGGGGACCCCCGGGAAGACTTCCCAGACAGAACTGGTCCGCAGAAAAGATCCTACCAATGCTACACAGTGAGTCCAGTTCATAATAGAAATTTCTGTGTCTCTGTATTCATTCTAAGGATGTTTCTGTTGCTCTGAAGGGAAACCAAGTGTGAAATAAATATGGGACACAAACAGACACAGACAGGTTTATAGAAAGAGATTGGGAGAGAGAAAGCACTTCACTAAACCTCTTGTGGTCAACCAAGAAATGGAAATTGCACTGTTTTCAGATAAAATATGAAAATTAACAAAGCTCATTTGGTGGTTTTATGCTTACAACAACTAACAAATCAAAAAGAAATATGTAATTTCCTGAAACACTGTGCAGGAAAAAGAGCAGTGAAAGATAAAAGGTTCTGAATAGAGACAAATATGGTATAAAGCAGATACTTCATTATTTTAGAGCCTAATCCAAGCATATGCTGAACCCCTGCACTCTTCATGTTAGCAAGTGCCAAGCAGCTTGTAAGAAGCTCTCTGCCTCTCTTAGAATCAGGACCTTAGTCTGCTACATCACCTAAGGAAACCACTACTGAGTAAACATGTAACTGCTACTAAGCCCATGCTTAAAGATGCATAAGTATATGTAAACACTCCCCTACAGATTCCGTATTTTCCCGTATAAATATCCCATAGGTATATACATTCAGATATGCATACACACACATGTAGTACAGTCCCCTGACCAGGAAGGGAAATGACAGACATGAGATCTGAGACACAAGATGCTTGTGGGTCTCCAAGCACAGCCCTCAGAGGCGCAGGGCCAGGAAGCACCAAGGGTCAAATCAGCCACCAGCACTTCCAGTAGAAATGAGGAGCTCAAACTGGTGCCTGCAGAGGCACTTAGTGCAGTCTGAGATACCCTGGGGTATCTGACAATGGTAGATGTGACATATGGGCCACAGCTGGATGCCAAGCCAGATGTGCTTGTACATCTGAAAGAACACTGGATGCCCATCCTTGGGCAACCAGAACCATCCTAGGTAAGCAGGGTCCCTTAGGTCCTTTGAAATTCTCTGCACACCAAGCCTCTGGGGATTTATGTTTAATTTCTTGGCAGCAACAAAAGATCTTCCATATTCATAATTTAAAAAGTATGGCACTCTTACATCAGAAGTCAGCACTGCGTCTCAACTGATCTCTCCATGGAGATAAGATACTCACTGATACAGCAGAAGTGCTGTTAAAAAAATAAAAATCAATGATTTCTGCCATGCTGTGGAGCATGTAAACCTGAAACGTTCTGTAATTAAGGTTAAGCGCTATTCTGGAAGAGGCTTTCCAAAAGATTCCCATTAGGCAGCTATATTTATTACTAAATGCATCCTGTTTTATCCAAGCTGAACAATCTGTATTACAGAGCACAACTCCTTAATTATGGAGTGAAATGTGACCACTGCAGATACCGGGTTTGCACGCGCCCAGCCTGTGCACGCAAACTTCCAGGGTCCATAGCTTCATTTGCTCACACAAAGGTGCTTGTGAAGGGGACCAGCTGGAAATACATACGTGCCTATTTATAACTGTGGACATGTATCTGGGTTCAAAAACAGAGCACATTATTCCTTCATTTTGGAGGAGATTCCGTGGTCCCACAATGGCCTTGTGGAGAACCTGGTGGTCCTCACATAACCAGAGGGCTGGGGCTTTCCTTGCAGAGTACTCGTGTGTCTCCTCTAAGGCACATACACACAGCATCACAGAACCACTCCAGCTGGAAGGGACCTTAAGGGTCATCTGGTTCAGCTCCCCTGCCATGGGCAGGGACATCCCCTGACCCATCTAACCCAGGAGAGTCTAATGGCAAAAGAGAAGTCAGTGAAAGGGTCAAACCATGCCAGTCAGTGTCATTCTGCTGCTGTGGGATAAACGCTGTTGTCTAAAAACAGCAAATAGCCTTCCTGATCCTGGACTGGTAAACTGAGACAGAAGGATTTTAAACAAAACCGCAAGGAACTGAACACAGAAACACCAGTTTCCCTCCAAACACTAGAAATCCTACTACTCACTGCATTTATACAAACAAAAAGTGTGTTTAATGCTTGCTCCCCCTACTTTCTCTCCACTAGAGCAATATACTACTTTTTTTATGGACCCTTTCACCCCAGATAAACGTGTCTTAAGATCAACTCACCACGCATCAGTCCCAGCTCCATTTTCTCTTCCACCAAGACAGGCACACTTACATCCATGAGGCACAGCACACATAAATCACCTATCATTTCATCCTATGTTCTTAAAATATGACCTGCAATTGTTACCCACTGCAGAACTTCATCCCAGTTATTCCCAGCCATCAAACCCAAACCACAAAGTCAGAAGCTGACTGGATATGGATTACTGAAGTTGAGTTTTGGAAACAGTAATTTGTGATTTATTTACCCAAATCCTGCTTTCAAAGCCATTGTGAACTCATCCCCACGGGTCTTGAAATCAATCTCTGAAACAATGCTTAAATCACCCTTTCATCTGGCAAACTTTTCCCTGGTACTTGTGTCCTGAAGCTGAAGCTCACCCTGCCTTTCCACGTCCTGCTCCGTGCTCCCTACCAGTCCCAACACAACGGGGCTGCTGGGTACCATCGCCGCGCAGGGAATATGTGGGCAACAAATGAAGTTTTCCTCACACTTTCAATAAGCAATGACTAATAGCTTTTTAAATTATCAAAACAGTGACAAAAATAAGTGATATTTAAGGTTACAATTTTCACTGCCTCATTTGTACGTAGAAAATACGCCCACACAATTGTACCAGCTAATTAGCTATGCAGCTATTCAAATGCCTTTTCTAGTGCAGCTGTGTAAGCTCAAACGCAGGTTTTTCCCTCCTGAATGACTGCAAACACACAAACCAGAAGGCCGATGAAGATCTGGCTATTTAGTCTAGACAATGCTCCATATTCAGTAACGTATTCTAAGTTTTAATATTGTGAATTATTGTTATGGTACCCTTGTACACATTTGCAGTTTCTGCAAGAATCACACCTGACTGCTTGAAAATACATCTGGGCAGAGACTGCTATAAAACTCAGCAAGTGCAAAAGCTCCCACAAACAGAGCAAGCAAACCTGTGTAACTGCTTGCCCTGAGGCAGATGGATGCAGGTTACTTTAACATCTCTTTATTCCCTTTTCTTCTTCAGGAGGGTTTGCACCAGACCACCAATGTGCTGAAAAGTCAGTATTTAAACAAATGCTCTGCATGCCTCCTGCTCTCATTTTTGCTCTGAAAATGAGTATTTCTTATGTTGATTTGAAACATGAGACATCCAAAGCATGTGTGGCCAGAAAAGGGCCATGCATATAAGAACACAAACTGTCAGTTACACTGAGCTATTTTTGTTGTACTTTGCCTTCTGTCTCTACCCCATCCAACATCACTTCAGTTACACCAGTGACTTACTACCATTTGCTGACCAGCTCATGGCAGTGCCCTGTGACTTCTTCAAGGTGATTTACAGAGCACGAGACCAAGCTTCAAGTAGCTGCAAATGACAATAAAATGTGCAACTTTCCAGACCAAACCAAACTTCTCTTTGTACTAAGCTCCAGCCTCCTCCTGCCTGTGCTTCCCCTCCCAGGCTTCAGATACTGCTGAGCAGGAGGAAGGAGGTTATTGGAAGCATCAGCCTGCAGACGTTTCCAAGATGTGTCCACAGTTAAGCAAAGATTTTCCTTTGATTTCGGCCAGCCCAGGAGCAGATGAAGTAAATGGACTTTCTTTTTTCACGATTCCTTCTCCTGCACTTAGTTATTTCTGAAATGCTTTCCAAATGTTTTCTCTGGGTTTGGCCTAAAATCTTGCTATGCTGCCTCCTAAAATTCTCCTCCAACATATGTTATTTATCTTGAAGCTGATAGTGTCTTTCCACTCTGGAAAGAACTTCAGTCAGAGGAACCATGAGATCCGCTATTTCCAGACCAAATCCATTCAGCTAACAAGGAGAGAATGCGGTCTGCCACAGAACCAAGCTCGGGCACCCGCAGAGGGAGCAGAGCCGCTAAGTAAGGAGGTGCAATCTTGCTCAGTGCCTTTTCAGAGCTTAACTGCCATATGCTGCTGTCTGCCCCTCCTTCACTCGCCTCCTCCCTGGAGGGAATCAGCTCTGGCTACTTCAGTCCACTAGCTCAGCCTTCCCCAAAACTGTGTGTACTTTACAACTGGTATCTAGTGCAGGCTAACGCCTTCTCCCCCAACCCCAAGGTGCTGGGGTATGTTTCCAGCACTTTAGGCACCCCTGAAAGGAACAGAAGCACCTTTTCCACACACGTTGCACCAAGTGATGCCACAGGGACCCATCTCCTCCGTGGGTCGATGGCAAGCTGTGTCAGACACAAAGGGGTTGATGAGGAGAAGTGACAGCCTCTTGCTCCACATGTGACACCATCTTTTTGTCTCCGATTCCCCATGAGCAGCACGTGGGGCTGAGGAGGCAAAGGGAAGTCACAGTGCTGTTCTGATTCCCTTGCACGGCACCAAGGGACCCAGGGAGAGAGGCAGTGGAAGAGCTAAAGCTCTGCTAGGCTGAGCCTCAATCTATCCCTGTAACACGTGTTATAACACAACAACAGTTTCACGAGGTGTCACCAAGGCTGAGCAGCACCTCTTCAGACTCTTCTAAGAGTCTTCAAAGTGCTCTACAACACCAATGCCCACGAGGAGTCAGCACTGCCCAGTGCAGCAGTCCTCACAGCTCTACCAGCTTGGTCCCTATCTTCTCTAGCCATGTACACCCAACCACCAACTGCCCAGCCCTTCCCGGCCCCAATGAACCTTTTGCCCTCAAAAAGCTGTGCAATGGAATCTCCAGCCAAGACCTCCCTCCTGCAATCCCACCTAAGCCTTCTCTCCCGCCATGTCCTACGTGCTGGGTCACAGAGGGCACTCTCAACACCACCTCCCTGGCTGCCTGCCTTGTCCTCCCCTCCAAAGGGACTCTGGCATCACTTCATGCACATCCAGTCTCCACAAAGCTCCAAGGGACTTGCCCCTCTCTCACACCCGTGCCTGCCACTCCACTCAAGACAATTAAAAAAGGATGGAGTCAGAGGTCAGGTCTCACACTTGCTCATCTCTTCGCCCAGGCAGCAGAGACACTGTCCCTCCAAGGGGACAGCAGGTGCTGGCAGCAGCCAGAACCATACCAGCGTCAGCAAGTGCCACTGCAAGAGGAGAGCACACAAGCACGTGTTTTATTAATGAGCTGTCTCATTTGCTGTTAAAAATGTTTCGGTTCCTGACGGGCTATGGATTTAACAATGCTGCTGCCACCATGTTGCTTGTTTCCAAGCCACATTACGGCACCTCAGAACACACAGCTACAGATGCAGTGGGAAATGAAGCCTGAGAGATGACACTGCTTTACACAACTGCACAAGCCTAACCACAACTGTACTGACATCCACCTACTGCTGAGAACCCACTGGGGTAGCACAGATGTAACACGCGTGAGTAAGCAACATAAAAATGGTTTTAAATCCACCCTCAGATCCCTGGAGACCCACATGTTGTTTCCTGGCACTCCAGCTTTCACCAGTTGTCTCGGATAAAGTTACGGAAGTGGCAGCAGGATACCCTGGATACCCACTGTGGGATTCACTCGTTATCTTTCATCTCCGCTGCCATCACATGAGAAGCAAGCTACATGCCACCACCAATGCAGGGCACAATGCTCCCTCTCACATCGCCTTCTCAATCCAGCCTCGAGCACTCCTGGCACAGGTGGCACAGCTTCAGTGGCAGTTCAAGGGAACGCCCAGCCAAGAAGTCAGAGCACTGCCCTGGGTGTCCAAAATCAGAGGTTTTCACCCCAAAGGGCAGCTTAGTCCCAGTCTCACACCTCAAAAGCACTGCTGGCCCACCTCACTGCCCTTCCAAAGAGAGTAGTGGACTTGGCTGTGTCCCTGCAAACCACCGAATCCCTGAGCACCATCCTGGGACTCGGGGAGGCGCCTGGGCTCCACTTTGACTCAGCCTTGGCTATGTGGCAGGGGTTCAGAAACACTGCAGAGAAAAACAAATGGTAATGAGGACATCCAGTCTGGAGCAGCTTCTGCCTTCTGCAAACAGGTACCAAACCTGGCTGTATCCTGAATCCATGCTAAAGATATCTGGATGCCTATTTTCCTGCCTGTTCCCACACTTTCTGGTACCCTGGTTTCCACAGAATGGGAACTCAGCTGTGCAGAAAAGCCAGACCACCTCTACCAGCTTTCATTAATGGAAATGGGATGGAGAAATCAGTGGCTAATGTATCACAACTGGAAGGCTCAAGGAACCTGTGCAGTCACGACATATCCTACTCTTAGGAGCAGTTTGCTTCTACACCCAGACACGGCATTTTCGTTTACCTTCTGAAAATAAACACTTTTATACCTTTCTACACTATTTAATATAACTGCAGCTGTGCCTCTTGCTTCATTATTTTGTACTGAAATCTCCAGTGATGCATAGAATAACTTAAAAATTGTAGAGCAGGATCTTTCCCTGGTACAATTTCTTTTTTTTTTTGCAGTAACGGTCCACTTTTGCGAATGCCAAGCGTGGTATAAACTGACATACTCCAGTGGGTTCTCAAGATTCATGGAAAAAGATAATTAAAAAAATATTGCTCTCTATCAGGATTGCAAATTATTTCTGTGAATTCCTCTGAGATCTGTACTGTCTCCTCAACAGCTCTGCCTGCAATCGAGGTTGGTTGAGCTAAGGAAGGTACCCAGGCAATAACTAGGGTATTGAGAAGGAAGGCACTATCAAAATCCTGCTAAGTAGGTCATTATGGGCCTCATATAGATCTTGTGACAAAGTTCAAGGCAAGGGCTGCAGCATGTGATGCCAGGACCCTGCAGAGATCTCTGAAGTGATGGTGGCAAAGAGTACTGGAAAGAAAGATGAAATCTATCCTGCCTAGGCTACTGCTACCACCATGAAGACCAGGATGGTGGTAATTGGCTTCTTCCTTTCTTCTGGGGAGATGCAATCAGAGTTTAAACAGGTATTAATTAATCTGCTCAGCTTATCAACCACACATGCCACCACTGAGCCTACTGATCATTGCACTCCTCGTGCTCGTTAGCCTTCTACAATTAACAGTGCCCTTAGCTTACAGTTATAATTGGTTCATTGACCCATACTTCCAGGGGTAAAACAAGAACAAATAAAGACACTGTCCTTTTTGCAAGGGTATTCAAGCATGGATAATCAGAACAAAGGATGCCAAGGAAGCAAAAAGCAAGGGGAAGAAAATCATGCCACCAACTCTTTGATCTTTAGATCATGCTTGAAATATCTTTTCGACCAAGAAGGAGGCAGAAAAAGCCCAGGGGAATGCTGACTCCAGAGGCTTCAGAAAAGAATTAGGCTGCTGTCATTATACATGACAAATCCCCATTTGACGTTGCTTTTTCACACTGGTACATGCACACGGCAACGTGCCCCCCTTAGAACACGTCCTGTAAGCAGCTCAACGAATCCAGTTCATCAAAACATATTGAAGTATGAGTCTTGGATCATACGCTGCTCTTCTCTCACTGAAGCTAAAGGTGGATCCCTTCATTTGGGGAATAAATTAAATCTAGACAATCTTAAAAAAATATGAAATTCAGCATTTAGAGTTGCAGTCAGTTGTTGCATAAGGGTCCATGCTTGGTATGAAACAAAAAAGCCTCTTCCTGAGAAGCATGCACATACACATGTACAGTACTTAGCCAGGTGTCATTTGTCACAGCCTACCACAGGTGCTATCAGAGCTTACAGAGAAACACAATGACTATTAGAAATTCATCACCATGCTTGTTAACATGACAAAGCATACAAACTGTGAACTGGCAATGAGAATGTATGAGATTTGATAAACAAAAGGTGTTAAAATGTTCTGTAAGGACCCACTCTTGAAAGTCCTTACTTACACGAGTCCACCAGCTTCGGGACATCAATGTACTCAATGGGATTGTTTGTGTGAATAAGAATTACTCCTGAGGGGTAAAGTCTGGCAGGATTAGGCACTGAATGTAAGCTCTTTTCACAGATTTTTATTTTAAAGTTAGAAAAAAACCAAAATCAGACATTTTACCCTTGCTTAGCCCAAGAGCAATATATTAATAATCCATAACTGTGAGGAGTTTAACTCCAGACCTCAGAACAAGTACAAAGAAATACAAGAACAAACACCTAGGACTGAGATGTGCTTTCTTTAATACCAGGGTAGATCTGGACAGGCTTTGATTTATCTCAGCATAGCCAAGAAGAACATTGCTCTGCCATGCAGCCAGGAATTGCTCCCATTGCAGAGCCCCTGACAGCAGACTGCAGAACAAATTCAAATCCTGCAGCCAGAGGAACTCTTCACAGCACGGAGCATCATAAAACCACCGGGAGAGGCTGAACTAAGAATCAGGGGTTTAGGGAAAAACTGTATTTAATGCTAAACCAAGAAATATTTTAGTGACATTTACATTGAAGAACACACACACACGAGGGGAGCTTCGCAGCCTACAGCTCTCAAATCCCAGGACTCTCCGAAGCGTGGAGGATGCACTGCTCCTTCTCTCAGCAGGTAGGGAAAAGGTTGTGCACACTGCACGTTCCCAAGCCCCAGAGGACCCAACCTTTTGCTTCTAAATCAGTGGGTATAAAACAGAGCCCTATACATGCTCCCAGACTACTTCAACTTGTCACAAAAAGACGTTTTCAATTTCTCTTCTCTTTCTCACACAAACCCCTGGCCAGCTTCCCTAACCCATATATATTTTCACAGATCTCACAGGTTTTAGAGCCATACTCAGAAAAGTCCTTCCTGAAACATATTTGATGACTTCACAGACATCTAATAACATTAAAAACTATAACTCAAAGGCAAACCTGAACTAATGACCTTGAAAAACATGAGAGACAAGAACATAGCAAGAAAATTATTCCATGTACAGAACTTAGAGCAAATCAACTGGATCTGAAGTAGAACTGGTATGACTGGAGTTGTTCCTGCCACCCTGTAGGCTGAAGTGTAGGGATGTCCCTAAGGCACTGGTGTGGTACCACGGCTTCCCCTTAATGAATGAGCACAAGTTCAACTGAATGACAAGCTGGGGAAGATACATAAAACTTAGCTGGGAACTAAGACTGAATATATTAACTTCGGTACTGCCACAGGAACTGTCTCCACAATCCAGCCAACAGGGTCAAGGTTTTACTGTGTGCTGCTGGATATTGAAAGGCAGCATATAAATGACACCATTCAAAGTAAGAACACACATACACATCAACAGAAACCACAAACAAGCCTCTTGTGGCTCCACTGATTGCTTACTTCTGGCAGGTAAGTGCATTATTGTAAACAAATTTAACAGCTCAGCTGAACAAAAGTGCCTTAGAGCCTGAAAAGACAGCAGAAGGCCCAGGAACAGGAACAAAGTGGTACTGCCTGTCCGTGGAGACACGCGGCAGGTCTCTGCCATCAAAACATAACCACAAATTCACCACCAGAGAAAAGCAGAGGCAAAGAAAGATGGCATCAACCTTGACGGTCCATCATGATCTTCATTAACAAAAGCACATTAGTGATCTCCAAAACCAATAATTTCTGATGTCAGAATTAGAAACCGAAATTTCTGAGGATGTGCCCCACATCCTGGGCCATGTGCTTCTCAAGTACTTCCCCCTTAAGTCAATGACATTGTCAAAGGCAGCTTATGAGGAAGGAGAATTCGTTTCTGAGAACCCAGTGAAAAATCCAGCCTGGCAGGTCAGAATAAAGTAGAACCCTAACCCATACAGACTTTAGCCTTGGAATAATATTTGAAAAGCTCTAAACTAAAGAGACTTGGGTTTCATTCAGTTTTGTTGAATGAATTTATATTGTGATCACGGAGTCTCTATGGAGGCTCTGGCTCCCTGGCTTTGCCAGTTGAAAAAAATGCACTGATAGTCTGAAGGAAAGCAACTGGGTTTTTTTCTGCTGTTCATTTGCTCCTGTTCACTGAAGGGTGGGCATCCTGGCATAAGACAACCCTCCACACAGACAACACTCATCTTACCCATTATTCCCTGCCTAGCTGATACCAGACTATTTATTCTGCTAATGGAGCCATTTCTAGAAGGCTGAGACAAATGTTTCTAACTCAATTGTCAAAAACCCCCAAACCATTAATATTTACAAAGTGCTTCTTGTGGGTACCATCTCAGTCTAAACACAAAGCTCTGAAAAAAAAGATGAGAATAATCTCCATCATCACCAGCACGTGTAATTCTTCACCTTCTGAAACAACACTGAAAGGATATGTTTTTACTGTTTTACTTTTGTTCCATTTCAGTTACTTTAATATTCCTAGAATTGTGAGTACAATGTTTTCCTTTTAAATGCTGGTGTTCTTTCCCATTTGTCTAATGATGATTTACCTCCTGCCAGCTCTGCAGAACTCTTAATTTAACGCTTTAGTTGGAGCCCTTGTTTTCAACAAGCTTCACAAATGCTAATCAGAGAGCTCAGAAAACAGAAGACACTAGTTAGCCAAATAGCACAAAGCACGGAGAGCCATTATTTGTGTAGGTATCCTGTCAACATAGTGGCTTTACTTTAATTTTTACCAATAGCTGGCATCACAGTTAACAGGCTTAATTATCCTCATTTCTGTATGTAGCTATTTAGAATCCTGAAAGACAACGAGAAAGAGATCATTTGGGACCTTCTCTACTCAGAAGCAAGAACACATTAAAAGTGACTTGATTCAATTACAGTAATTTAAACACCTCCTTTAGTTTTCTGTCATTTGGAAAAAATACCACAAACCTCTGATCTGCTTTAAAGCTTTAGATTTTATCCTCAATGGTTGTGAAACAGCAAATTTGTTGATATAACCTGAATGATGGTCAGAGATGCCAGCTCACCTTAAGAAGCAGGGAGACTGTATATTTCTCGTCTATTTCCAGGGTGAAAAAACACAAAGAGATTCTAAATATTTGATAAGAAGAATAATGCTCCAGAACCTGCTCTTCAGTGGAACTCGTGAACCTAAGGTTAGTGGAAGCACTTTCAATTTTAAAACGTAAAGCACTCATCCTAAAGCACATCAGCTTTTAGTGAGACATCACAGATGATTTTTGAGTCAGTAAGGACAGAAGGACAACATTAAGAAAGCAGAGGGACACTGGCCCCTCTCCCATCTTGAGTAACATGGGGAGCATCCACCCATTCTGCTGGGAAGCCAGGGCAAAGCCCCTCGTCTTGCACCAACCAACAGGACCAGCACCAGTCTTCAAAAATGTCATTTCTTTCACTCTGCTCACCATGGAACCACACTGCACAGAATCTTAACTTGCCTTGGAACCTTAGTCCCACTGAAAAAGAAAAAAGCAAGAAGCAAGGAAGAGGGCTTCCACAGGCAAGACACTACACAAGAGGAACGAAAGCAAGAGTCTGACTTTCCATATGGCTGAACTGCCTCCTGAAATGGGATGCAGGCTCAGCTGGGTGCAGAACACGAACACACCAGGGAAGCAGCACGAAGTAACTTGCAGTTGTCAGGTTTAATTATTAGGTACTTAAAAATGCCTGATACAAACCAAGCATTAAGATCCATTGATTAGAAAAGGTGTCATAATCAATCCGATGGAGACACTAACCTGAGCAGGGAAACATGCAAGTCACACAACTCAAAACTGATGTCTTAATTAAGCAAATTAGCTACTTGATGCAATGCAAGCACACTGCATATTTAAAGAGGTACCTGACCAGAGCTGATACACCCTCTTCATTTTTTTTAGTAGAGCTACAAAAAATCTGAAAAGAAACCACTTCAATCTTTATCACTCACACACATCTGACAAAGTTTTCAAACCCCTACCCAGAGCCATTTGTATCACAAACTGAACACTCTGGTCCCTGACTGCCTATGTCATTCTTAAAACAGGAGAAGGACCCCTCGACTACTTAGACCTTTAGCTAACGTTTGAGAGTTTTCACTGCCTCCAGCTCTCTGTTTCTTCCCTTGATACCATTCAAATTGAACATTTAGTTTTATAATCTGTTCAGTCTTAAAATGCTGCCTCTCTTTTTGCCTTCCAAACAATCTAAGGACACAGTGACCACATCTAGTTTGGACTTTCCCCATCAAACAGCTGTCTACATGCAAGTTCACAGGCTAAAAGCTCTGCTGAGCATTCGGAATACAATACTCTGGAGTGATGCTCTCACCCTGCACCAACAGTACCCCTGCACAATGTTAGCACAGATCAGCTACAGCACTGTCAGTCCCCACCAGCCTTTCTGGCTCTAGCTTCTCCAATTAGACAGCTCTCCTGCTACAGAAACATGAGGGTTTCCACAGGGTATACAAATCCATCCAGCACTGCCTTGATTACTGAACCTGTCTGATTTCAGACAGTACTGGACTCAGTGCAACACACAGTCCAATTACCTGGGAGAAATTCCTTAGACTGTCCTGAAATCACAGTCAGGCATTTAAAATGATTTATCCCAGAATCAAACACAACAATGACAAAGAAGAGGGAAAGATAAGAAGCATCCTACAACCAAAGCATCCTACGACCATCACAGTCCTGCCTGAGCATCCCGTTCAGCACAGAAATGCAACTCTTGGCTGCTTTATCAACACAGAGCTGCTGCAGGGAAATGAAAAAAAAATGAACTCGTGCATTTTAAGTCTTCAAAACCAAAGCCACATAAACAAAGCACAGCTTTATTAATGGGGACACTGCTGACAGAACCAGGCACCCCCAGAGTTATTCAGACACAGGGGGTATCACATTCAAAAGCTGAGCCAAAACTTTCCTGCGTGTGCTGTTTTAAAGCCACTCCATGGTTAAGGCCAACGAGATGACAGACATTTATTGCCAGTGTGGTGTTCCCCCAGTGTGTTATTAGGCACAAGAGCAGAGGCACAGGGCCAAGTGCCTCTGATCCCCCAGCGGGTGCAGGGGTGCCTCAGGTATGTTCGGCCCAAACCCCCCTGGTGATATCGCTGATATTTTTTAAAAGGCAGAAGTCCTGAGTTCCCACAGAAACTGACACGCTGATTGACCCACCAGAATAAAAGTGTCTTTGAAGAACACCTGAGGCAGTTCACCTAGTTCCTAAACCACATTTCCCTGTGCAAGGAGCAATGCACAAGGCAAGAGCTGCCCTCCTTTGCCTTACCTCGGGTTTGCTCCAGCAGCAGCAAATCTGATCTCTCCTGCCTGGCTACAAACCCTTCCAAAACACGGGGGAACGGCTTTCAGCCCTTACCCACGGCAAAGCAAGTGCTGAACACTCAGTCAGAGGCTTCCTCCCCAACGCTCTGCTCGTTGGTTTTAGGGAAGCCTTAGGAAGAGCGAATGAAGGAGGTTTGGAATCCCCTGGGTGAAGCCGACTGCTTCCCCTGAAGGTCATCCTTCGGCACTCCAGAGCCATGGGGACAGCCGGGGGAGGGCTCCAAAGACTCCTTTCCTGCCGAAACAGCCGTGGGGCTGCAGGCTGAGCTGAGACATGCCCTCGGGTCGGGGTCTGCTGGTTCCCTCGGGCTCAGCCAGCACCCCGGGGCTCACACAGCCCCCGGGTCTGCCGCTCCCCAGGGGCTCAGCCGGCCCCCGGAGAGGGACGCAGACGGAGTCACAGCGAGAGTAAGTCCCCGGGAGGCTCCGCTGGAGCGGCCGGGGCTGTCGGGGGTGATGGGGCCCGGCGCCCTTTCCTCGGGACGGATGCTGAGCGGCTCTCGGGGCCGGGGCTGCAGCGGGTGCGTTACACCCCGGGGGAAGGCAGACCCCCGGTGTCCCGGCAGTTCCCAGCCGCGCCGAGAGCACGCACCGGGCTCCCAG
This sequence comes from Aegotheles bennettii, assembly GCA_013398125.1. Classification (NCBI taxonomy): domain Eukaryota; kingdom Metazoa; phylum Chordata; class Aves; order Caprimulgiformes; family Aegothelidae; genus Aegotheles; species Aegotheles bennettii. The sequence goes on along the minus strand of VZRW01009826.1, from coordinate 149,055 downwards.
CAGTGCCCCCGGCAAACGCCGGCAGTGACCGCCCCGCACCTCCCGAGCCGGGACCCGGCCGAACCCACGCACCGAGCAGCCGCTGCCCGGCGGACACCGAACCCCGCGGGA
>VZRW01009826.1:80851-148280 GCA_013398125.1 Aegotheles bennettii | reverse complement strand
GTCCCGCCGCGGCCCCGGGCAAAGCACCGGCACTGCCCATGCACTCGTGCTCGCTTGGACACGGAGAAGGAGAGGCCGGAGTTCCCTGAAACCCACAGACAAACCGTGCGAGCTGCTGCAAGCGGGGTGTGCTTCATGTTACAGCCCATTTCCTGGGTGTTCTAGGGCAAATCAGCCACACTGGGCAATGGCAGGGGTTAAACCAACACAGGGCACTCAGAAAGCCCCAGGACATCAGGAGCAGCCGTGGGGGGGGGGTTATGAACACGCACACGTGCTGTGTGTGGCAATAACGCTGCGGGGAGGCCCAGCGCCGGTGTCCCCTCTGCCACCAGACCCCAGTTGTGTCACTGCAGCCCTGCCAGGAGCACAGCAATGGGCCCGGGTGTCCATCACCCCTGGCACCCAGTCACAAGAACACGGTCGTACCAAACAGCACAACACCACTTCCCAGCTGGAGCTAAGCTCAGCCTTCAGGTAATATCTGCAAATCTACCCTGAAACAGAAACCTCTTCAAGCTTGTTGCACACCGAGGGGTTTATCTCCTTGTTGTGTTTATCTCCAGAGCCATGGGGGTCGTGGAGGGGAAAGTCCCTCTGCCAAGCAGGAATCTCTTAGCTGCTTGGCTCTTCAGTTGGAAAATGAGACCCGAGGTCAGATACCCACAGTGTTCATCCAAACAGGAACCCCGGGAGAACAACACACACAGTCGGGTTTCAACCACTTCGCCAGAGGAGATGCAAACTCCCACTGTAAACCATCCCTGAGCAGGGATCTGGGCTGGCAGTGCCCCTCCCACCCAGGCAGGAGTGCTGGCCTGGCTGCAGACCACACCACACGTGCACCACGGCTTGTCTATGAACGGTTCAGGTGTAAATATCAACATACACCCACCTCCGTGTGCGTGTAACACACCCCGCAGCCATGCTGGGGCTGGGAGGGTGTTTTGCTTGTGCTGGGCTTTGCCCACTCCGAACACCCAGGCAGAGAACATTCTATAAATGGGGAGAAACACAGAGCAGAAGACGCAAGCAATTTGGAAATGAAGTTTCATCTCTCAAACCGAACATAAGCACCCAAGGCTCTGAGGTGGAAGCATACTCACTGCATAAAGACATGGTCAAGCAGCCAAAACACATGGGAAAAGAATCCAACAGTGTTGAGCTTGTTCCTGTCCTGCTCTGGGCAAGATTTCAGCCTCGAGGGTTAACGCTTCTTAAATACAATTCCTTGTGTAAATTCAACATCTCGCCTATTAGATTTGCTGCATTACAGGCTGAGTGGTGGGAAGGGTTCTCCTAAGCCATCTGGCAGAAAATCAAGGACAATGACAGAAGAATATCAGGATGATCTCCGTGGGGTTTATCTACACTGTGGCTCTCAGAAAAAAAATAATCCAGATTGACTGGCTTCAGACTTCAAAAATGTCTCATTAAACCAAGCTGAGCTCCTTTGTTGACTCTCTTCTCCAGAACTAAGGTTTCCACAGTAAACTGTGGTTCATTCTGGAAAAACATGAGGTGCATCCCCTTTGATTCTGTCAATACACAGAAATTTAGAACAGTTTAACAAAACCACTCTGCGAGTTGATTCAGATTAATATTTAATCACCCAGCATTCTTGTCATCTGGAGGCCTATGAGCATGGGAAACTTAATGTGCTGTGAAGTGGCTTTTAAATTTTCATTGAAGGAGAACACAGCATTTCCAGGGAAGAGTAAACCTCCACCAGGAGTGGTCTACAGACAGCGTCAGTGTGCAGTAAGTTCAGAGCCCCACTCACTAACTGCACAGTGACTTCCCCGATGGATGTGCACCCAGACAGGTAGGCTTCATGTATTATTCAGCTTGCTTTGTGCACGTTGTGGCACTCTGGGTATAAAATGGATCAGAGCACAGTGAATGTTGACATTAGGAGCGAGATGGTGCTGGTTCAGAGCAGCTGCAGTGTGCTCCCCAGGACCCGATGCCCAGCCCTGGCTGAAGCCCATCTTCCAGCTTAGCTCCTGCAGAGGGACCTCAGGTTGGTCGGTGTGAACCAAAGCCTGGTAAGTGGGGAGAATCAAGAAACTCTCCTCACAAGCACGGTCCTAGCCTGAACTGTGATGCTAGCATAGACACACCCAGGCAGAGCACGGCTTCCACAGGTGGGCTCGTCTGATGGGGTCTGGGTGCACTGTGAGGTCAGGGTCACCAAGTGTCCTGGAGACCTGCTAGAGGGTGGCTGGTGGCCTCCCTGAGTTAGCTGAGAGCTTGGTATTTTCCATTTTATGGAAAAAAAGCTGCAGGAAAGCACTCTTCATCTCGATGCCTATGGCACCATTCAGACTGTTAAAGCACTTGATGCAGAAGTAAGAGAGACTTTGTTCAGAGCATGCACAGCACTGCCCTATGAAAACCACATTCTAGAGACTGCACTGAGAACTGGCCCTGAAGCTCTCCTTCCCCCATCCTGCTTGCCATGAGAGACAAGAAATTAAACAGCACTGCAAATATTCGACTCCTATATGTAATGAGCATGTAGCCCACAGAATCCACCAAGCAAGAGGCCAGGGCTTCATAAATTTGACTGGGTTTTTGAAAAGACTTTGTATTATTAATAACATTTAATGTGGGTACCAGCCTGTTCCTACACACTACAACAGCACACGAGGGGGGTAGGAAGGGCTGCCAAGAAGGGAGGGTTAGGGCAGCAAGATGCCCTAGATGCTGCAGGAAGCTCTGATGTATGTTACACCAGTTGTTAAGTTGAATGATGTTTAAATTTTTCTTACTTTTTATTGTTTTTTGCCAATGCCAGTGGCTGAGCTATAGCACACAGCGGGGCAAAGCCACTGCGGCGAAGATCATGAGTGATTCCAGCCATGGCACCTGCAGAATTATTTAAGCAGATTTGTGTGATAACTGGGGTTTTTCTCACAGTGTTTAGTCCTGGTGAGAACAAGACTGATGTCCTATCTGTACTCCTTATCACATTTGCTGCTTAATAGCAATGAAACTGCTGAAAACAAACAAAGAAGAAATTGTCAGGAAAGCCAAGTGATTGCATTACCACATAATGAATGCCTAGAGTTGCCAGCAGTATTTTTGGCCAAAAAAAAAAAAAAAGAAGGATTTTCAGAGTTCACCCCGAAGCACCAGTGGAGGCTGCACCAGCAGGAGGTGCCACACAAGAGCCATTTGCCTTTGGCTCCTTCTGCCTTGTTGTGATGAAGGAATCTTCTCCACTTCCACAGCGGGGGGACTGTCACAGAGCAGAAGGACAGAGGAGCAAGGAGAGGGAGGGAGGCAGCTTGTCAGGAAGCAGCAGCTGTCTTGGGTGCCTTTGGCTCATTTTCTGAAGTGCAACCAGTTTCAGGGGAAGGTAGGCTGGGTACAGTGTGAAAGCAGGGAGTTTGCTTGGCTGAAGAAGGTCATCCTATAGCAGGACATCTCTCCTTCTCCTAGCTGCCTTCAGTAAAACCAAGCTGATGGATTAAATGCCACCAACAACCTTTGCACTTTTCCTTTTAATGAATGGCTCTTTGAGTGAATCAGCAGACATGTAAGACTCACCTTTGTGAGTAATTTGCTATTAAATCCTATTTCACTCTTTTAGTTCAATGGCACTATTGCTTCCCTACAGCACTTTGCAAACACCCTTGCAAAGCCCAAACAGAAATTAACATTGATTAGACAGCCAGTACATTGTCAAACACTACACGAAAATTGAGCATGAGTTCCTTCAGAAGCTAGAAATGTTATTCTAAAAGACTTTCTTCTAACGCCAGGTTCTCTGCCCCTAGGAGAGCCCGGAGAAGGATGCCCTTGTTTATGAAGATGCTGACTAGGAAGCCTGAGCAGGTTTCACTCCCACATTACACAGGAGACTGGATGGTTGGATCGATAGGTCCAAGGCCTGGAGAGAATCCATGCCTAGCTGGTGGGCTGTGGGCTCCCTTGGGGCAGCAGTCCTGTCCCTGCTGGTTTTGAGGCAGGATTACTCTTGTCTCAGTGCAGAACAGAAAGCCATCTAAAGGAAAGCCAGTACAGTGGGGCAAGGATGGGGTTGTTCTTTCTTCACCCATCCTCCAAATATTTGTGATTTCAGTGACCACTCCCTGGGTGCATTCTCCATTAGCATTTTGCAAAAAGTGTTAGTCTGACACTTTCTGGATAACAGGAATATTTTTGAAAAACCTGCACAATAATGATGTTATTTTCTCGAGGCAGTACTAGTCAGACACCCGTATCTTCTCCTCCATGGGGGTTTAAGCTGTAAGCAAAGCAAGTTATAGATCTATTAGATCCATCTTCTTTCCTCCCCAGTTTCCTTCTTTGCAGGCTTTTTTTTAGTAGCAAACAACTGCATTTTAACACCTTGGTACCTACCAAGTTTCAAGCTGAAACACTGAGAAAACAAGGTGTTTAAGTTTTACTGTGAGGAAAAGCTACCCCAATGCAGCAGAGCAAAGAAGGATGGGATATCAATTAAAAATGCAGTATAATTAATCTCAAGGTTGTTACATGTTCTGCACATATAAGCAACATCTATCTAAATGCTTTTTGCATCCTCCTACTTACTCCATTTATAATAACATAGCAATTGCCCAAGAGCATGAACACGTTCATATGCAGAAAGCAAATTAACTCAGCAAATTGCTGACAAAACCAACAAAACCAAATGCTCTTTCCACAGAACAACATCCTCTCAACCACTGTCAAACCAAAGATACCCGTGTGAAAGCTCATGCTCCAGGTGCCCTCCCCGGCACAGCAGCAGTCACCATACAAACCTGTGCAGTTTATTAAAGCAGACAATTATTTTTATCTGCAAATATTCTGTAGTAGCTCTTTCTTGCATATGAATTATGGGTCATTAGCTACCAAGTGAGAAACAGCCACCTTAAAAGGGACAGTGGAAGTGCGTGCTTAAGGAGGTCACCCTGGGAAATTCCCATGGAGCCAGGCAAGCCTGGTTAACAGGCTCACAGAAATGGGGACTGCAAGGAGATACTTCTCCCTCACTTCTCAGGCTGTGCAGATGGCACCTACTCCAAACTGTTCCACTTTGTGTTAGAAAGTGTTTAATATGCAAGATCAATGTATTCTATTCCAGGCTGAACATATTCAGAACCTGGAGCAAACTAGTCTGAGTGATTTGCTTGTGGTGACAGGCACCGAGTCAAGCTCCAGCTTACCCTAAACTATATTGAACCCATTGGATTAGCCAAGATAAGACAGTAGCAAGTCACCAACACATTGTCTCAAATGGCTGGATGTGGAAGGAATCAGTGCTCTATGTCCAGAGGCTAAAGAGAAGTACAAAAATAATAAAATTCACCAAAACAAATGCCATTAAGTGGCCACCTGGCTTGACCCCTCAGCACAATGTGTCAGGAAGCTGGAGAGAGGTAGGGGCAATAGTGGCTGGGAGTATGCCAGGGAAGAGGAGCTTCATCCCGAGGAAAAACAATGTTGGCACATTCAAAGGTACAGAGTGAAGGAAAGGAGTTAAGTAAGTGCCAAGCTTTCAGTGGAATAAGGGAGAATGGGTTATTTATTTCATCTCTGAAAATTGCAAACCTGACCATAAAATAGCATTCTCATGCAGAAGACTGAGTACCAAGATATTGGTTGCACAGGAAACCACAGCTACAGACAGAAAAATGTATGGTGTGAAAGAGTTAATCAGAAGAAAGAACAAGATGTCAGAGGAGCTGGATATTACGGAAAATCTTGGGCTGCCAGTGAAAAATCAGGGAAATACTTTATTCCTAAAATGGAAAGTACCATCTTCCAAGTGGAACCTAAACCACTTGTGGTTTCATTGTGCATCACACATTACTCACATTACAGAACCAGGGGTGGAGAGGACATTAGGTGAGCCAGGTAAAGTCTGAAGAGCCACCACAGCCCCTTAAACAGTGGTGAACTGAAAAATAATACAAAAAAAGATTAAACACATCTGAAATTAACTTGTAACTCAGCTGTAACCAAGTATGCACAAAGTAAAAAGCTCTGGCTCAGTTTCCTGGAGAAAATTACATAGTTCTGATTGAAAAAAGTAAGTGGGAGAAAAATGTATCCTTTTGCAAATGCATTTTTCTACATTATGCTTGTAACTACCAGCTCCTAACTCGTGTCGGATGAGGCCTGGGAAAACACATTAGCACCTCTCCACAAGCACCATGTTTGAACATGATGGGCTCGGGGAGAGGGGAAAGAAAGATTTCCAGGCTCTATAGACAAAGCCCGAGGGTTGCTGGCACTAGCACAAAGCCAGGGTAGTGATTCAAGGAAATGGAAAGAACTGCATGTAGAGCAGCATTCACCAAAAAGGCATCAAACAGCAAGCAGAAGACAGGGCCTTCGAGAGCTGCATTCAATAATCAGGTCACTGCTTGGTTGCAGAGCTCTTTTGTAGGTGTCAAAGGTGTTCTACAAGAGGAGTGGGAAACCTGCTTACAGCCAATCTGCCTGCCTGTGTCAGAAACCCCCCAGATCCCCTGGGTCAGTTTTCACCATCGTAGTTACTGGGCTGCCAGGGCAATGGGTACAGCAAACAGACTGTTACCTTGCAAAGCTGCTCACTGCTGGTCGTGAGGAGGTAACAGAGGAGCTCTGGGAAGGCAGCGGTGGCCATGGTGAGCAGCTCAGACATCCTTGGGGGGACAATGGACCTACCAGTAGTTTCTGTGTGCAGAGGGACAGTGCAATGCACTGAAGTCATCCTTCTGTGATCTTGACTCTCCTCTCCCTGCCTCCAGGGCCACAGAGCACTTGGACTTGCACTGTGTTTTAAAGCACCAGCAGAGGTCCTAGGTGTGTGTCTGACTGGGCTTTTGTAGCCCCTGGCAGCCAGAGCCCTCAGAAAATGCCATCCAAGTGAATGTTAGCCAGGAGCTGCACCCTGCATCCAGAAGGGGAATTAGTTTTTGAAGGAGAAGTGATGAGGCTGCTGTGTGCTGCCAGAGAGCTCCTGCAGCAGAGGTAAGCAGGAAAACCTCATTTGCCAACGTGCAAGCCAAAACATGCCAGCTCTTGGAGTTTTAGTTAGTGCATTTCCATTTATTTTCTTTCTTTTAGCTTAAGTATTTTATTTTCAAAAAGGAGAGCACGTGAGCAATAAAAAATCTGTGTGCAGAAGAGAGCACTCATGTTCTCCAGGCAGCCTCTGGCTGGGTGAGATGGCTCCTCAGGGGCAGATGGATACAGATTCCCAATCAAATCAGTGTTGTGGAAGTGGAGTGAAGCTCAGTGCAGGTTTGGGCAGGGCTGTTGGAGTGTGGCTGCTTTTCCAGCTAATGCTCCAACTTTGTGTTGTTTTGTTCCCCAAGCAGCACTTTAGCAACCCAGGGGCATGGTGTGCTGGGCTGAGCAGGCTTGGGCTGTTCATTGAGCCACAGCCAGGACCCAGCTGCTCTGCCCTTGCCTGCTGCTCTCAGACTTCAGAGGCTCCTGCCCCCAGAGCAGGGAGTGGAGACGGGGCTGGGGTAAGGATCTGGGGAGCTGTGGTGGGCTTACAGGAAAGCAAGTGGGAGCCAGGGGCTGAGCTCAAGGCTCATCTGTCAGGCAGAGCAGGAGAGGGCTCAGCCAGCATCAGAGCAGCACTAGCACTGGAGTGGAAACACCCTGAGCAAAGCATCAACACATCAGGACAAGCCTAGGGCTGCATCCAGAAGCTCAGGCAGCCCTGAAACAAGAGTTGGTGAAGCCAGAGCAGAGGCACAGCAAGGTTCTGGTCAGCTTGGGTACCCTGAAGGTCAGCTTCCTCAGGGGCATCACCACAGCCCTCTCGATGGACTCGAGTCTCCAAGGCTGTGAAGAAGCAGAGCACAGACCTAACTATCTGAATTCCATCTGTGCTGCACACTAACACACAGTCCCTTTGGTCGAAGCGACATACAGGGAGTTGTTTTTTCAGCCTAGTGGGAACAATGCTGTTCTCCAATGTTCCTTCTTCAGTGCAGTTGAGATTTCACTTCTGTTTTATGGTAAGGGAAACAAAAGAAGGTATCAATAAACCTCAGAAACTCCTCTTGGGAAAATGTGTTATAGGTACAGGTGCTTGTGATTTTACGGTACATATTTTTTTCCAGCTACAGTGTGGAAACAATTTTATATAACTTACATAATTTAAAATATAACTTCTGTAATTTAAAACCAATTTTCAAGGATAAGATGAAGCTTTCTTTTACATTTTTGCACTAGTGCTGTACAATTATTAGATTTAATAGTAGATTTAACTGATGGAGTAGTCTTCAGTTTTTGTTGTTTAGTCTCCCTGTGTTCAAAGTCTGCTTTAAACCACCTGAAATTACTGGAACAACAAAATTCAGTGAACTGTTATTGATCTCTGTACGATTAATAGACGTAACAAAAGTGCTGGCATATCTACTGGCACATGACATCATTGTTCCTAAAGGGAACAGCTACTCATTGGCCCAACATTTGGCATTAATTGGCTTTGCTTATTACCAGGGGGAAGAGAGCAAAAAGTTCAAGTTCCATTAGCAAAATTATGCACTATCAACTTGATAATCTTTCTCCAGCAGGAAATATTCACTGCATTGAGTTGGAACAGTTGGGTTTTTTTGGTCAGACCAATCCATTTAGTCTATGTACTCACAGGCTACAACAGATTTGTGTACACAGACAGCCACTCACTGCCTGCGGACCACGTGTGTTGTGTACTGCCAGTCATCTGCCACTAAACATTGTCAGTTTGGTTTAGATTAATTCAAGGCACTTCTGTGCTTATGCTGTGAGTCTGGTTTTGCACAACAAAATCAGCTTTGCTTTAGAACTATCTGATGCTGTTTTAGGCCCTGCAAAGCTACCGTCGGCACAACTACCTGCACAGGGATCACTCAGAGGAGACCTTCACGTACTTTAAACCATCGTTTTTACAGTGTTTGTGTGAGCAATTCTTACAAATTATGAAGGATTTTAAATGAATAATGAATGGAGAATGGCTGAGGCTGCCTAGAAAAATCTCCTGTTCCAAAGAGAAGCAGACAGGGGAAAGGTGTGGTGTAAGCACGCTGCTTACACGCAATCCATGTGTGATCTCTGAGTAAGCTGCGGTCATGTGAGACGTGTGAGCTATTTTAGGCTGTTTCTAAGTGAGCGGGGAGAAAAACACTATTAATAGAAATATTGATAAGGAAAAGATTTGCAAAGAGCAGGAGATTTTGCAGAAGTCCTTCAGTATCGGGGGGGAGGTAAGGGGAGTGTCTGGGGTGTTTGAGGGTGTCCATCTAAACAGCGAGAGTCAGTGAAACCCAGCTGGGCTCCAGTCGTGCTGGCCAATAAACTCCTGAATTTGGTATAGTCTAAGGGTTTCTAGAAAGTTAATGATCAGTGAAAGCTCTATGGGATTTTCAGAAGAGGTCTGACTGCCTGCTCTGGCCAGGTGCAAGCATGCAGCTCTTGAAAGCCTCGGAGAGCATCGCTGAGAGTGTGAAGGCTGGGATGGCATAGGCAGGGAGTGCCACAGAAACACAAGGAGAGAAATTAGAGAAATGTAAGAGCAATTGCTTATTCACCAGGTAGGAAAACACAAAGGGAAATGGGGAAACAGCCAAGCTGTTCCTCCTGAAGCACTTGCATTTAATGACACCTGTTTTTGCAGCTCTAGGACAGCATCCTCATAATGCACTGCAAATTTTGTTTTATTTTCATAAGATTTGAAACAGGAAACATATAGAGGGAACCAATCATTTCCCAATAAGTTACTGGAAGAACTAACTTATGTTTCAAAAATCAGGACCATGATTTCTGCTGTAAAACCCAGGACTTTATCTTTCATGAGCTGATTTCCATATGCAGTCAGCACTGGGCCAGATTTTTGACTAATTTCAATGGAAACACAAATAATAATGAAAAGGCTTTGCTGAACTTCTGAAGCCAGGAAAAAGCAATTTCTAGTTTCCAGTAGTCTGGTGTATTTTTGTCACAGAAGGAAGACAATCTACCTTTTTGCCTTGCAAGGTAATGTCTTTTCAGAGCCACAGAATTTAATTAAAAATTGGAAGAAGAGTCAATGATGTGAAACAGAAATCGCATGTCTTTCTGAGCAAGCTTTTTTGGTCAAGATTAATAGATAACAGCAAAATCACAACACAAACAGCTCTGGGAAAACAACATGTCATAGGGACTGCAGACAAACTGCAATGGTCACCTCATCTGGCCTGCTCCCACTGCAATATTTGGAGTTATCTGAGGAATATTTTGTGAGAGTGTCCACTGAACCTTCACCTCAGCATCATCTATTGGGTTAAGAGATGACCACACCTTTTAAGAATAAAATTAAATATTATAAACAAATGGTTGATATAACAAATAATAGGTCAGCAGGGACACTAGCAGACACATTTGTTAAGTAACTTGCACCCGTTCTATTATGCTTTTACCAATTATCTAAAGTAGAGGATAAAGAAGACATTAATGAAAGTCCCAGATATATTAAATTGAAGGAAATTACTAACAGGAAGAAGACATGGAAAAATAGGGAAGAACTCAACCAGATAAAAAATTCAGGGACAAAGTGAGAAAATGAGATACCATTTATGGAATAAAAACCAATCAACATGAAAAGCTATTCTAGTTCACAGGGGAAAGAACAATCTAAGGCATGCACAATCAGATAAACCTGCAGAGAAATGACATGGGCAGCATCTTAGGGGACTGCATTTGCAATGCAGGATAGCAAGGTAAAATAGCCAGAGCAACATAAAATGAGACTGAAATATATAATCTTTTCACAGTCACACCTGGAATAGCCTGTTTGTTTCTGTATCAGATGGAGAAAATCTGATAAATGGGAGAGAATTCAGATCAGCACAGCAAACAGATTCATCGAGGTCAATATCAAAATGTATTGGATTAGTTAGCTTAAGAGACAAGTACAGCCTGGGAGCAAAGGAATGGTCTTGGAATACATAAACCCAATTTAAAAAGTAGATAAAGGGGCTTAACTAGCAAATTCAAAGCAAACATAAATAAATAGAATCACAGAACCATCGAGGTTGGAAGAGACCTTCAAGCTCACCCAGCCCAACCCCTCCCTCCATCCCCACTCACCCACAGCACCCAGCACCACATCCAGACACCTCTTCAACACCTCCAGGGATGGTGACCCCACCACCTCCCTGGGCAGCCCATTCCCACACCCAATCACCCTCACAGGGAAGGAATTTTTCAAAAAATAGGAGAAACTAAGAAAGGAGTTCAGACTGGATGCTGACAGTCCCTTTCCTAAGAGCACATCCTGCAAGCTTGCACAGGAGACATCATGAAAGGAACTTCACTTGGCCCACTGAAATCCCAAGAGAAAATGTGCAAGAGAAGACAGCCAGGAGCTGGTACTCAGCTGCCCAGCTCCAAGTGACTGATGTTCCCCTGCTCTCCCTTGGCCCCTCAGCTCTCACTAGAGATGTCACAAGGCAGCACCAAGTCAGTTAGATGAGGGGACCCTGGGCAGTGCTACCCCTATAGTCCTGCCCTGCCCAACTGCTCCTCACCCTCTGCAAGACTCCTCCAGGCACGAATTAACCTCTGCCAGACCAGAAGTCAGTCCCTACCTTCCTTGGTTCAGGTGTCTCCTGGCCACCAGTGAGTCTGTGCTGGAGGAACGGCACTGTTTGCTTTGCAAATCCAGCTGTGCCCAAGCCAGGCTGCCCAGCAGATGCTGATGGAACTTCTCGGCCTGGCAAGTACAAGAACATCAGTGGGAAAGAGTGCCCTGACTGGGCAACAGCAAGGCTGGCCCTCCCTCTGGAACCAGTGGAGCTTTGTGTCCTGAAGAGGAGAGCAGCAGTTATGATGTGCAAGCAAATTTGGAGAGCATAGTAACACTATAGCTCAGCAACCTGGCCATGCTGAAACCAGGAGAACACTTGTTAAACTTCTGGGCAATAATGGCCTGCTGAGCAGTTAGGCTGCACAGCACAGAAAGCAAGCTGCTGGGAGGTAATGTCTGCTCTGTCCACCTCGGATCCAAGGAGATACCTCCCTCAAGCTCAGTTTTCTCCCCAGGCCTGTGTTCCAGCACCAGCCCTGCAATAAAGGAGCATTTGCTTATTAGCACAGAGAACCCCATTTCATGTACAATGTGCCCCAACACACAGCTCCTGCTTCTCTGAAACAACTTTTCTGTGGCTATCGGTAAGGATAGCATCTTATTCATTAAACCTTTTATTAGCATGCTGCTGGCTTTCATTGTTTAACAGCACCCACTGTGTTAATGCTCATACTGGATGTGTGCAATGGGAAATAACACAGGTAATACAGGCAGGAGGGCAATTGATCAGACAGTTCAATCTACTGGTTTATTCCCCCGCTGGCACTGGGAACTCAATATCAGGGAGTGAAAATGCCAGGGCATCTTGTGAGAAAGCTTGCCTTCGGGAGAATTTAAAGAAGCGATGAAAAGCAAAGAGAACATTAAAAGTGTAACAACACTTAGACCCTTTCAGACCCAAATTAGCCACAGTCTGCAGGTAGATCCTGGTTTCGGGCAGCACATTCACACAGCAGCACTAAACGGCTTTCAGCTTCGTTTGCTGAACGAAGCAAAATGCAGTAACCTTTCCATTTTCTCTCCAGATAAGCCAGACTCAGAATCCCAAACCCAAACACCCCCAAATGCTGGGGACATTTGGATCTGATAGACACATTAGCTAGGTAGTGAGGGATAACTTTAGATATTTGTGGAGGAGGGAAAGGAAATCTTCCAGTGCGTTAGAGCCTGCGTAAGCGTTGTATCTGCATGGAAAGAGGGAGTGTGACTAACCAAGGAGAGGAAAAACATTCCCCAGGCACTGGGTGCCACGGGTTTGGCCCATAATGGGGTGATGGATGCTCTCTGTTGTCCCCCCACCCTTCCAGGGGCAGGAAACGGGATAAGGGAGTGAGACTGTGAGGCTGGAAAACACCAGAGCAGCTTCAGTGAGACAGAAAATAATGGCAATAATAATAGATGGTGAATTATATACAAGGATGCAAACACATCCAGATCTGTAAATGAAAATGCCATAATTACCTTCCCAGAGGGCAATCACGCCCCGAGCAGAGAAGCCCCAGCCTGGCCCAGCAGCAGAGGGGGTGCCTGGGCCCAGGGTCCCAGTGACCGCCCACAGAGGCCTTGGCGTGGCCGTGCGGGTCCTGCCCGAGGGCAGGGACAGGCAGTGTGTCTGTGTGTGCTCATCCAGCCAGCACACAGCTGCAGGCCCCCAGTGGTGCAGGGGGATGGCGAGAGGCGGCCCCAGGGGGCTCTCAGGCGCCATTTTGTGCCCAGGCGCCATTTTGTGCCCAGGCGCCACGGGCAGGAGCGCTGTGATTGGCCCGTTGGGGTCACCTGACCCAGCCTCCCCTCCCCACAGGCACAGCTGCCCCCCCCCGGCCATCGCCTCAGCACCGGGGGGGCCTGGGCCCGCTCGGGGGCACAGGGAATGCTGTCCCGGGGCTCTCGGAGCAGGCCAGGAATGAAAACCAGAACACAAGGGCAAACACCCTTTGTGTCCAGTTCATTGTTGGGGAGGGTGAAGGCAGGGAGGTTCATGATTTCTCTGGCACCTGAAGCCCTGCAAAGAGCAGCAGAAGGAAGGGGCACAAAGCCTGGGGGGACCCCTCCCAGAGGTGCCTGGAGCATGGGTGAATGCATCACCTGAGCAAGGGAGGGCTCCCACCCATGAGGGCTTTACCTATAGAAGGCTTGAGCCCACGCCTGGGCTCACAGACTTTGCCACATTGTGATTTTTAGTGAAAGAAGTGGCTAGAGAAAATGGAATAAAATTCAAATCAATTATGCTGATCAAAGTCAGTCTCTAAATTAATCCAATTATGCTGCAGCAGTCTTTGCTTACTGCCTAGGAGCTAGGAAATGACTGTTAAAGCAGTGGTTGGGGAAATTAGCTGATAATGACAATAACCAACAATGGGAGATGCTATCCCGAAAGCAAAGTGGCGGGGGCAGGAGAGGGGAGAGGAAACACTCTATTATTCATCCTTCAAGTGAAGCATATTGTTTAGCTATTAAAGGATACTGCGCTAACCAAGCACAGTGCTGCCTCCAGGACTTGGTGAGGAAGGAGATGAAGCTTGCTTATCACTCCTTACTGAAGAACCCTCCCAGCACGGTTATTATGGAAGCACAGCTCTTAATAACCATGGCACAGCCATCTTCTGGAACAGCTTGCCCACACAGTCTCCCTGCCTCTGTCAGGCAGGCTGCTATGAGCCTATTTTTATATTTTCAAAATATAAGCTTCAAATTAACTTGCTACAGTAGCTCAGCTTCAGGACCTTGATGTTTTTAAGACAATTGGCCACGTCTGACTTGGGTGGACTTCCTGAGAAGACCGAGAAGGAGCTGTGCAAACAAGAACACACCATTGCTTTAGTGAGTTGGTTTGTGTGCACAACTGCTGGGCAGCCCAACTGGGACCTCTTGGAAGCACCGATGAAGAATTGCCTATTGAGTATTTCAAGATGGAATATTTAAAATATTTTAAAACATTTAAAACATATTTTAAAACGTTAAAACTCAGCCCAAAATGCTGAGTGGCAATTCAGCTAATTGCCCTAGACAAACTTTGCTCAGAACCTTCATCTCGGGTTGTCTTTATAGAAGCAAATCTGACCGAAACATGAAGGATGCTGATGAATCTTTTGAGGGACTCATATTCATGCCATTATATTGAAGTCATCAGTATCTGGGGTGGTTTGCATGCCTCTCACCCCAAACATCTCTGAGTCTTGGTCTAGCTTTCTTGTTTTGTAGGATACTTCAGCGTGAGACTTTATTTTTGAGCTCTAATTCTTCTCTTCGAACTACATCGCTCAGATCCTCTCTGCTGGAAAACAAATGCATCTTCCACTGCCCGATCCCACATATCAGAACAGAAAGAATATATTGATAAGGTACCCTGCTCTGAAAATGCTTGGATGTAGTTTCTGAGGCAGGATGCTCGCTCGTTAGGACTGGAAGAACCTGTTCCCAATACTGCAGCCCACATGCTGCTCAGAAATTGTTTCTTTGAGCTGTGCTGAAATTTCATGAAGACTTGAAGGAGTCTCTTTTCAGCCCAGTGGGGAAATCTTACACTGTTTATACCTTTGCACCTCATTGCCTCAAGACCACTATTACTATTCATAGTCCCTCACATTCAGAATTGCATGTAAAGCCTGACAAAGCCACAAGCTTAGCTTAGGAATCACTTGTGGCGCTGTGCTTTTTCACGGTGCAGCCAAGACGTGCTTCCAAACTCTGCTTCACAACCTGAAGGAGCACAGAAAAAAAATAACACTTTCTTAAGGTGTAAATTGGAATTCTTGTTGTTAGCAGACTCCAGAAACCACAGCTTTAAATGGAAGGAGGGTTGGTAACAGCAGGCTTTGTAACAAAGGTGCGTCACAAGAGTTGTGTAGCTATATTTACAGATACAAATGTATTAAATTTTACTGTTAGTTAAATGTCTTCCAAGAAAGCCAAGCGAACATCATAATAAGCTACAAGCATCGTGCCTTCAGTGCCACATCAGGAAACCCTGAGCAATGAAGGCATCTTCTCCTTCCTGCTCTCCACACAGACCCAGAAGAGGATCCTCAATTAGTTCTGAATTCACACTTCTCACCCAGAGAGCACCTCCTCAGCCAGTGTGAACCTGCTGGAGGGCTTTGGGGTTCCCATCAGTTTCTGCTGTGCAGGAGCTGCCCCTCTGGGAGCCCCGAGGTGTCCTGCAGCGCTTTGCAGCACTGGGGGCAGGCACAAAGACAACAGGCAATGGGGGGATCTGAAAAACAACACATTTTGTGTCCACAACACCAAGACCTGGGTTCCAGATGAGGGTACGGGGTGATGAGGTGTGCTGCAGCAAGGGCCTGCTTCACCCAAACCCCAACAGAAGCAGAGTGCACAGCCCTGCTCTGGGATTGCTCCAGGTTAGGTGCAGTAGGAATGGGGAGGATGCAGCTCAGCTCAGTCTGGTCTTCTCCTGTGCTATTTGCTCTCTGAAAGGAGCCTTTGTTCCTGTGCTGCTGCTCGTGCCGTGGTGTGTGCTGCATCATGGCAAAGCACTGTGGCCACAGATTGCTCCTTCAGCATCTGAACATTCAGCACTCAGCTGCTGCACCCCTGTTACAGAGCACTGGGGTTGTCTCCACGCTACCCTGCCAGCAGTGGACACGAGGGGAGTTACTGGGTGTGCCTGGGGGTTTGGCTAAGAGAAGGACAAGGCACAGAGGCGTGAGAAATCTGCTAACTCTGAGCAAACAGGGAGATACAGGGAGTACCACAGCGAAGTAAATGATACAACTGGAGAGGAAACAGGAATTACTCACGGGCTTGTTCCTCGGCACCTCCACCATGGCTCACAGATGCCAATGCAGGCAATGAACAGTTATGCCAGAGGCAGCTGAAGGAACCCCTGCTGTGCTGCAGCGTGCGGCGGGGGCACCGCTGGCAGGCGGGGACACACAGGGGAGCAGGGCCACCCTCCTGGGACACAGCAAGTGAGGGGCCTCTGCTCCATGGCCATGCACGGACTTTGTGTCACGTTACAAGGACAGCCATGGCTGCTGGGCTGGCAAACTGCTGTTGTGCCACCCTCCTTTCCCTTACCAACCAACAACCCTCTCGTGTAAGCAAACAGGTGCCCACCCTTTGTTCCCCATGCCAAATTTCTCCTCCTCCTCCTGTCCTCAGAAGCATCCCAGGTTTCCAACGTGCAGACACCCGTGTTGAGGTGTCGTACAAACGTGGGTGGCATGGCATGGAGGAATGGGGCATGTGATCCATATTTCCCCAGAAACACCCCGTTTGTGCAGTCAGGCTGTCTCAGGCTGCAACCTTACACCCCTACAGAATAACACCTGCATCACAACATTGCAGTACTATATCCAACACATCTCCTGGCCACCAGGAATAGCTGCAGATTGTACCATGAGCTGGAGAAATGCCCAAGGGATACCTTTCCTTGCCTGATGGGTACGTTCAGATTAAAGGCACGCCAAGTACTCTGTTGTGAGACGAGTTCCTCTGGCAATACACAACTTTCAGACTCTTGAGTTTGTTTTCTTTCTCAGCCCACAGCCCACCTGGGGCCAGCTTTCACCTCCTTAGCTGCCTTCTGGATTTTAAAAAGAGAGATTTTGAAGCGCAATGCAGAAACAAAGTGCTGGAAAGCAGCTTGAGTTGCCGACAGGAGGAGTTGGTTGTGGGGAAGCTGTGGGTGTTTCACACAAGAAGCTGAAGGGCATTTCCACCACTGAGGCAAAGGCAATGGTCAGTGAAGCAGGTGGACCCTGGAAGACCCACAGCATCACTCAGATGTGCTCAGAGGTGCATTGCTGCCCTCGGCAGCCTGGGGAGGAGAGTGGAGAAGGATGCCTGTGGGCTGGCACAGGGCTGATGCTCATGTGGGTCCCACGGTGGGGTCCTCTGCAGTCTCAGAGGACGGCCAAGAACTTGGATCCAAGGACAGAGAGGGAAAAAACAGAGAAATGAAACTGAGCATTCTTAATTTGGTACTCAGTGTCGGGGAAAAGAAAGCATTTCTGTGGGTTGCATCTATAAGATTAAGAGAGACAAAGTTGAATTATTAAAACATTTATTCACCCAAATACATGCTGAGCTCTCCAAGGACCAAACACATCCACTTAATTAAAACAGAGAAGTTCCCAAGGACCATTTGTACTAGCACTAAGTGACACATCTAATACTTGTGTCCTGAAAGGGTCATACATATCCGTAGTGGTAGATCTGAAAAGATAAAGAGCTTCTCTGACTTCTTGCAGTACTCCCAGCCAAAAGGCACTGGCACTTGGTCTGAAGGCAGCATGATGTGGAAGAGGCTTTGCTGCTGCCAGGTGATCCATAGCAATGGCAGGTTGTGCTTTAGTGAGAACAGCTTGCCTGTTGTGAGTGACAACGTCCCAAATCTGACAGACATGGCAAACATTGTCAGGGACTTGGAGATGTTGCTCTCCTGTAGAGAAGGGAAAGAGGACACAGACTCTCCGAGGGTCCTTGGCCAGGGTTCCTCTGTTACGGTCCCCATGAACACAGCTCTGTCACTGCAATTCACTTTTTCAAGACTTCTGTGGCAGATGTGGAAGGGGCAGAGGAGAAACATCTGCACTGCTCATGTCCCACAGCAAACTTAGAGAGGGATGGACCATTTTGTCCTGTTAAAACTACGTGGCTGTGCAGCATGGTTACTGTCTGATGAATCTGGTGAGAGTTTTGCTCAGGAAGAGAGCAGTGGGCAGCTGGAGAAGGATGACTCAGGAGGAATGCCTGGCTCCTTTTCCCATCCCACCTCCTGGCGAGACACAGTAACTCACAGAGGACAGCACAGTGGGAGAGTGCAGCACACAGCAAGCTGTGGACACAGCTGTGCATCCCACAGCCGTGGCAGCAAAACACACTGCTCTTACCCCTGGTGCTACAGGTTGGGTGTGCTCGACCTTCACAGCACTTCCAAACCTATGCAGTGACTAAGGCAGCCCAGCTGCTTCTTGGGACAGAGACATTCAGAAGTTCCATACGTGCTTGTATATCCCAGGTGAGGCTGCCTGTCTTGTCAAGAAACTGACTCAGGGCAAAGAAGCACAAAGAATTCATTACAGGGGAAACATCCTCTGCCAAGGGAGCTCTGTCCCACGTGGGCAGCTTGGCTTCATTAAATGTGGCAGCACCTTGCCGAGTGAATGATCTTGGTGCTCTGGGGTTGGGGTACACCTGAGAGCAAACCACAGGTCACCTCTGAAATGACAACAGGAGGTGGGATTGGATAGGAAAAACAATTTATAACAAGCTTGTGTGCAGGCAATGAGAACTGGGACCTACTGGATAAAGACAGCGATGGGAAAACGTTTACTCCAGTGATGGAACTGGGCAGCCAGTGGCTAGTATTTAGTGAAGAAATAAAGGAGACAAGCCAGGAGTGGCCCACACGGTGCACATAAACTTGAGTTGGACAAGGAAAAGAAAGGATCTGGAGGCTCTGCTGAGGAGAGAAGCAAAAGGAATAATGTAGAGCTTTCCTCCTGTCTTAACTAGCTATTTTGTCACGTAAACACACCTCTTTCTTTTGCAGCATCAATTTGAGTTGAAGGCTCACCTACAAGGGAACATTTCTACTTCAAAGAAAAAATCAATTTTTAAATAACTTCTATGTGTGCTTTTGTTTTTTTACTTTAAAATGATTCACAAATATTTTCCTTTTGGCTAAGCCTGATTTAATAATTTATGTGAGGCTTCTCATGCTGAATTTTCAGCTACACAAAGAGATCCGCTTCTTTAACAGGACCACTATATATTCACTCTCCAACTTGTCATCTGCTGCCACGTTCACTGTAGTAAAAATAGGCAGAGCTGAGAAATATTGAGGTACAGCTCCAGGTTTGTGTGTGTGTATTTTCACACTTGTAAGACAGTCACCTATTCTGCAAGTGGGAGTGCCAGGATGGGAACTGAAGACGTTCCACTCGCTGCAGAGGATGTTGCTCTCTAACACCAAGAAGACCCAAGGGCCACACATGCACAAAAACCAGCAGCAGAAGTACTGGCATGCCTGGGGTTTGTCACATCTCAGCACTAAGGAACACTGTTCCCTTGTCTTCCCCTGTCCCAGCACGTGCACAGAGCGAAAAGCTTGGCCACTACCCCATGTTTTCTGCTTTTATCGCAGGTCCCACTACATCCCTACACAGAGGTGTGATGTCTTCCCATTCTCTTAAGGACTGCTGAGGGCAGACTGAGATGGAAAAAGTAAACCTGCTGGTCTTTAAATTGCAATGAATGTTCTTACCTGTTCCAAACAGCTGTCAGACCCTAGGAGCCTTTCCTGTACAGCAGCAGCAGTACATGCTCAGAAAACTTACCAAAGCAAGGTGTGTTATGTGGCTCTCCCGTGCTCTCTTCCATGCCTGGTACTCCTTCAGAAACCAGCACTGCCCAGTAAGTTTGAGAGCCTCCACAAGAGTCTGGTGGTCACTTCTGCTCTCAGACAGCCCTCTGTAGCAGTAGGCCCTTGCTAGCCACCTAATGGACAGAAGCAGGACAAGAAGATAGGATAAACAACTAGGCAAGAGATGTGGGTCACTTAAAAAGTTAAAAGCCATTTCACAAAGCACATTTGTTGCCTTTCCTAGGATGCTCCTGCATCTTGAGAAAAGCGTGAATCAGTGGGAGTGACAACTTCATACATCAAGACTTCTTGCTGGCAGGTTAGCCAGGACACTTAACTCACCATCTATTACATTCTCAGTTCCCCTTTCTCTCTACTGCCTGTGCAGAGAGAGGCTGGTGACCAGTTTGCTAGATACAGCTACCTGAATTAGCAGGAGTCTACTTCTAGACAGAAAATGGACTCAATGCCCCACTTGGCCTTGTTGAACTTCATGCAGTTTGCAGGGCTCCACCTCTCCAGCTTGACAAAGTCCCTCCGGATGCCATTCCTTCTCTCGGGTGTTGCCCGCATCACACAGCTTGGGGTCATGGGTAAACTTGCTGAGGGTGCACCCGATCCCACCATCCATGTCACCAACAAAGGTGTTAAACAGTGCCAGTCCTCTCAGTCTGATGGAGAACCCTCACTCAGAGTTTACACAGGGGTCTAGATGACATTTGGTCTAGTGGAGTCCTGATCACTTTTAGGACTCCTGACAAGACACACACACCACCATCTAAACTGAAAACAGCAGCCCTAAAATAGAACTGGGAAGAGGATACAGCCTTTCACACCAAAAAGCTTCTCACCTTTACATGTGTGGAATCACCCCACGCAGCACCACGAGACAGCTGCCATGCCAGTAACATGGCTTGAACCAAGGTGAACACTGCTGAGCTAAGAGCAACCAAGCCGGCCTCACCTCACCCAGTGGCTGTGCTCACATCCCGAGCTCCAATCTGCCACGGAGCTGCATGCCTGGCAGAGGTCCTCAGCCAGGAGTCTTGCTGAAATCTGTGCTGTCCAGTTGTCTGCAGCATCACAGCCACCTGAAAAGCTGGTGTTATTCCAAATTATTTCAACAGAGTTTAATTTAAGACAACACAAAACATACCCCACAACCCCTAGCACTTTAGTATCTAAGTGCAAGGAGTCATCTCTGACAGCTGGGGAGGCTGCATTTAACTTGCTGAAATAAAGTATGTTGACCTCCCATTTCACAAACACAAGCTTCTCCTGTTGCACATGGAGACTCACCTGGGGACATCCTGCTCGTACGCATGGAGAGCTACAGCAGGCAGCTCACCGGAGACTTCAGCTGTGTGGTACCTGTGTAAACATCCAGGAAGCTTAGCATTTCCCACAGAAACCACTGGTTTTGCCTTGGGGATGCAGAGAAGCAGTATTAATCTGAAAAGGTTCTTCTATTTTCTTGGCCTCCCTTTTATTGCCATTATGAATGTGAATGCTAAGCTGTTCTTTGGGAACCAGCCAGACTCTATGAAGTGCTTCTGCACCAGAAAGTACTTTCTTTTAACCATGACATCTGAATTAATGAGTTTTATTTTGCTAACATGTTTTAAAAGAATTTGTCTCTCCAGTTGCTAACAATTGAGAATAAACCACGGTTCTAGCCTCTGAAATTCAATACCAGAGCAGTACCTCTTGCAGTATCTTCAGAGGCCAAGGAGACCCGAGAAAATGTCAGAATGTAGGAGTTCACAAATGAAAGAAAAGGGAATCTTCTGAGCCAGTGTTTCCCTTCCCTGCCTCAGTTACCTGCCTGAATCTTTAAATTTGCAGTTGCTTTCAGTGTTTTTCAGTATTTTCAAGCGGAGTAAAGGGAAGGTAACACGGAAGGGTGCCTTGTACGTGATGGAAGCAAAGGGAAACAAAGAATACAAAATGAATTTTTATTAAATGAAAGAAAATCTGTTTTGTGGGTCAAATATGAAATAGAATATACAAAAACTTTACATCAGATCTCTTGTCAAAGAAATGAAATCCTACCTAGACTGAAGTAGCACTCGTTCTTTCCAAGACAACACGAATGGCTGAATATGCTTCTTATGGCAGTACAGGATCACACAGTATGCTGTGTTAAATTTCTGGTTACAGAGAATAAACGTTAAAAATCTAAACGATGTCCCTAAAGAACCCAACTATTCCACAAAGGAACTGAAAAACGTGAGTTTCGATCGCTATGTATTCTCTTAGAAACAAATGACAGGTGGGTCAAATGCAGAGTTCACAAGGCTTGCATATCACATCCTCTGTTTCTATACAAATATAAACTGTTCTTTTCTCTTTTAAAAATCCTTTTATATTTGATAGCATTTATTTGTGGAAAAGGATGACCAGTTCATCAGGTTCCTGCTGTACCACCCGGACAATTCAATCTCCTCCCTTTTTTGAAGACCATTACCCATAAACCATAGCCTGCAATATTTTAAAAAAGTTGCTGCATGTTTAATCACAAATCTTTGTATCGCTGTCCTGTACATGAAGGTTCTGCAGAGCTCCTAACATGTCTTTGGCATAGCACACCAAGTCCCATTTAATACTTTTTTGTTTAAAAAAGTATATTCTCCTTTAGTAAAACACCTTAAAAACATCTATTTCTGATTTTGTAAAATAACACGTCACCTCTTGTGCTGCTTTGCAAAATATACACACACATTTTGGAAAAACATTGAGTACTGACATAAGGGACTCATCTGAAGTCCGATCTGTTTATGAGAAGTAGAATGTAATTACAAATCCCATCTTCTGCATGAATGTCACATGAAGTCATTCAGTTCCGCTTCAAGTGCCGCTGCCATTTCATCTGCTTCAGAACTGCTTCCTTCCTCATCTTCATTGCTGGATTCTTTACTGGATTCACTGGCAGCATCATCTGCATCCAGCTTGCGCTTCTGACCCCTGGATGGGTAGACAGAGATAATGCCATGAACCAAGGTGTCTCACTGCCCAGTCTCTCAGATCACCATTTCACAGGAGAAAAAAGTGGGGCTAAAGGATTCCAACTTTTGTCAGGTCTAGACAAAATGTACAGCACTTGCTTTTGAATGAATGAGCAGTAGTTAGTTCACAGTTTTTAAATGGCTGTTATTTGCTGTCAGCTGTAGGTGCACAGAACAAAATACTGTTCATATTATTTTGCCCATTCTTCTGAACAAGGAATGAAACCAAACTGTAACACTGTTTGGGAATAATGCGTTCATTTACTTTCCTCTCACATTGCAAAGGAAAGAAGAAATCCACTGTGTGAACAAGTGATTACCAAAACACATTATGCGTTGTCAAATGATTTCGAAATATCCAAGCTTCTGCTTTTTCATAAAAATAAAACTTCAATGGATTAACCAAATCTCACTGCGCCAGCTTCTACACCTCCACACTTCCAAACACAGAGGTCTTGTTCCTCCCTTTTGCGTCTCTTTGGATTAGTACTGCCAGGCTGAACACCCTTCCTAGCACCTCCAGGGAATTAGCCAGTTTGAAGAGGAAGCTGATGTGCACCATTCCCTGCCAGAAGAGTCCTGTTTCTGGCTGTGAAAGATCTCCAAGGAAAATCTAACGCTTCAACTGGGACACAGCCATAAGCAAAAGAATCTGGACTTGTGGAATCCTAAAATCTCTTTTCCTTGCCAGAAGTGAATTTTATATCAGACGTGTACTTCTGAGACAAAAATAAAGTTGAGGCTTTGCATTGCATAGAATTCATAATGAGCTGCAGAAACACCTTCACAATCCTTCCTGATCACTCGGCCAAATTTCAAGCAGAAAAATACATTCAAAGGCAGTGTCTCTTCAATAACCATCCCTCCCAGTGCTGGGTGGGGCTTTGTGAAGAAGGGAATGCATCCACTCTCAACAATGAAAAATTAATAAAATGACCTTTTATCATTTAGCAAAAGGCAGTAATTTAACAATGATCCCTTTGCTTCTGAGAGTACAGAGAAGTATACAGCAAGAAAGACCTTCAGTAAATACTGACTTGAACTATGTATATCCAAAAGAAAACTTTGTCTGAAATCTGCGAAAGAAGTCTACAGCAAGCTAATGTTAAACTCCAAATACCCACAACTCCCATCCCTGCTCTGGTAAGTAAACGTCTAAAGTACTGCAAATTGACCTGTTTTTGTCAATAGCTCCTAAAATTGGTACAGGGACAAAGTAGAGGCTGCAGGCTAAATGTGTTCAGTCTTTTACAAGCAATCAGCTTAGAGCACTGACATAAATCAGGACCTAAGTTTGGTACCAAATACTGTCAAGTTGCTCTCTAATGAGAATATTCACACAGCAGCCTAAGCAGCTTGGAAGGCAATGATTTGAAAAGGGCACCTGGAAACAGCTTGCTGCATTGCACCCCTGCCAGACAACCTCCACTGCCCCACCGCTGAAGCCCAGTGTGGAAGGTCTGTCCCAGCTCCACACTCACCTAGCCCACAGCTTCCCACAAACTCCTTCCACAACGGAGAGAGGGTGGTGCTGCCTTTGGTAACGCAACAGGAATGTGACTCCTTTCCCCAGGAATCTGCCTGTGAGAACAACTCATCCGGATAACAAGTCCTGTGGCCATGTCCTTCAGTTGTTACAATCAGTGCTGGCAAACCAGGAAAACTCTTCTTCAGCCAATCTTGAAGATGTCAGCCTGATACTTGGCTAGTGAGGTTAAAGCATGTGAGACCTGGGTCCATGCAGATTGAAAAGCAATGCTGTGGGCATCAATAGGTTATACTGGGCAGAAAGATGATTGAATTCTCAGGGGGATGTGTTCCATGCTTTGCAGTTATGTTTTCTTACCACGGGATACACGGCAACATCTTTTCTGTACACCTGATGCCACAGTGAGCAGTTGTCCACCGCAGGCCTGTAAAACCCAGGTGTCCACCCTCGGGCCATGTGTCTTGTACATCTATGCAGGAACACTGCATTTTCTGCCCCGGTGCTCCTGCCCTGCCATGCACCTTAACACCAACACAAACAGCACTAGCCCCACATTGGCAAGGTGGAGTGTGTGTTTTCCACTCTATGCTCAAGCTATGACAAGAAGGACAATATTTAGTGTCGCAGGAACAAATGCCAGGCACAGCACACACCTCCTCATTAGTGTTGCAGGATGATCCAGAGATCTATTATGCAGAAGGATGCACAGGGAATGCTTATTGCACAGCCCTGGCGTGCAGGCAGGATCCTGCAGCTGGATGAACAGCATGCTCAGTGCTCCTCACAAAAAGGCTCTGCATAGATCCACCAATTCCAACTGCCAGCCCCAAAGGGCATTATAACTCACACAACAGTGCAGTGTGATCTAATTCAATTCCGTGCAGCTTCAGTGCCTTTCTGCTTCAGCATTGAGCACACCTGCACGCTGTTCCAACGGTGAGAAACTATTCTGGAACCTTTTAAAACCTATTTTAACAGCAGCTTTATAGTTGTCCCAAGTAAATGCTCAATGTGTATCTAAACTGAGAGAAAGTTTTTAACGTCAGGAAGTCATAGAAAGCATAAAATAAATTGAGAAATTACTACAATGTGTCAACAAGGATATTTTGTAATTACAGCTAAAATTGTCCATTTGGCCGGGCTGTAATTTCCTGATATTTAGACCAACGGGAAAGTTTAGTAACAAAAACCCACCCCAACTCATTGGAAATGGTTATTTCTTAACAATTAAATATTTGCTGGGGATATTTCAAAAACAAACAGTATTGAGATAAAACTGTAAAATGAAAGATTGTGCACTGAACTGATCTTCTTGGTGCTGAAAATTAGATACAGACAATAATTAAATTGGATAATGCAAAACTTGAAAGCTGAACTACAATTTTGTTGATCTAACTAAATCACAGATAAGCAAACTATGCCTCTAAAATATTACTGATTTTATTAACTTCAAGTTGTTTCAAACTAGTTCAGGTGGTTGTTTTAAGAAGACATTTACAACACACAGCACTGCCTGTGTGTTCAAAAGGCAAAGCTGACAGCAGCAGTTCTGTATCATGTAACAAACACTCTTGGCATCGATTTGGAGAAGAAACAGAACATGAAATCTCCTTCTCAGCATGTGGAACGCCAGCCTGTCGCCTGCCACTTCCATAACAGAGATGCACCCTTGTGTACCAGCTCCTACTGCTGTTGTAACCAAACGGGAACACGACATCCATTCCCTTTGCTGAGCACCTCGCTCCCTTCCTAGACGGCTGCACTTGAATAATGCAACGGGACCAAGCCAACATCCACACCAAAAATACACCTCCACTGACAGATCGAGCTTCTTAAAGCTAAACCAGGCCTTTGTTGTTTGAATCAAGTTCTCTCTCCAGCTTCTTCTAGTTTAGAAGCATCACCCCTTCTGACAGCAAACGTCAGATGGCAGATTTACAGCTCTGGGGGGGTGCTGGGAGGCATTAATAGGAGCTACCAAGGATCAGCAGTGAGCAAAGGAAGCATCAAGTCCTCCTTCACCTGTGCCTAGCAGGGAAAGCACAGCAACTCCACCTGCACTGGGTTTGGACAAAGTCCCTTGAAAATGTTGTTACTCAAATGAATTTCTGTTGCAGACAGCACTGCAGGAGATGGTCTCAGGATGAATAATGATGTTCTGGGTTTAATCGCTAGATTTAAATACAAGCTGCTGTTTTAGAAAATGCTAGTATGCAATAAAAAGACAAACATGAAAAATGGGCAAAAAACCAAATCAAGATGTATGAGTAATTTGGGGAATTCAAAACCATACATCAAAATCAGGAGTTGGGAAAAGAAAAAGCATCTGATTTCTTTGAGAAAAGTGAAACCAGCTCCATTTTTCTCACAGCAGCACACTGTGTGTAGAGGTGACCCTGGGCCAGACAGTGACTCTCCTCTCCCCTTTCACCTCCTGCTGTAGGCTCCTAGGACTTGCCCAGAGCTCCCCCGACTCCTAGGTCACCTATGCATACCTACTCTTTCCCCCAGCTCTGCACTGCTGATTTTACAGTTCACTTAACAGTCACGTGCTAATTAAAGCCAAGGACACTCATTCTCCATTCTGAGACAAACTCCTCTTTACTGCAGAAGCACGAGAACAACAGAGCTAGATAAAAAGACAAATACATTCACTTATTTTCCTCCCCTCACTACTCTGGACAGACTCTCCTTAGGCTGAGGGTTAAGGTCCTCGAAGGGTGCCAGGACCCCTCCCTGTTGCACACTGACTCTTCTCCAAGCTCAAGTGTTGTTTCCCCATGCTTTGCCCTTTCTTCAGCTGGTTGCACAGTTAGACAAGAATCCTCTGCTAGAAAGCACCTCTCTCTTCTCTCTTCTTCCTCTCTGATGATGTGAATGCCTCCCATCACTGCTCAGCCCTCCCTCCTTGTAAAACAATAGTAACAAGCAGTTGATTCCTATACTCTGCCTCCACACAATCCAGCTGTTGTTGACTGGTGGTTCCTGCAGATCTGTTATAGAGAATTCTTCTCCCTCAGGCTCTCGTCATTGTCCCGGGATGGAAGCTATTAGTTAATGGCCTTGGAGATAAAAGGCAATGACTGAAGAGAGAATTCTGCTTCAATTACATTGATGCATTAGTGAGAAATCAATTTCCTTACTTGACCCAGACCCCAAGTTGCACACAGATTCACCAAACCATTACAGACAGTAAGGGTTAGAGACAGCAGCAATTCCTGTATGAGCTTTGGTATTCAATAGCACATTTCAGGAGACAAGGAGAACAATGTAAATACTCTCATATCTGACAACCTACAGCACAGCTCCAAACTTCTGCTCCTGTGTGAGCCAGAGAAAAGCAACATCGGAGACTCTTGGTTCAGTTTGCAGATACCAGCACACTTCTTACACAAAGTGCAAGTCTATTCAGTGTTAAAGTACATTGGGAAAATAAAGATATACTTTAACAGCACTTCCAGTAACATGCAGACTTTTAATGGCCTGGCTGTCCTTCCCCCAAAGTATTAGAACTGTTGGAACTTAAGTGTCACAGACACACACACACACACAGGTATTACAAACCTCCACTTTGTGAGAAAAGCAGTTTTGTGCAGTTTACATGTCTTTTAGTGATCTGCAATTATCTGAATCCTCCATATGGTGGAGGGAAATGCGACAGTCGCACAGAACCATGTTAAAATGTCTCACACAAGTCCAAAGTACCACTGTTTAGCTAGTCAGTGAGCAATGAAAAATATTTATAGAACTGTAACAACTTACATTATTCTTAATGTAAAATTTATCACATTTAGGTGATTGTTAAAGTGGAAAATATTTCACTTATTGTACCATCAAATGCTAAAGAAACTTGGCACAAAAGCAATGTCACATCCACACGGAGACAGACTTTGGAGAAAATCTCTTAGAAAAAAAGGTTAAAGAATTCAAATGCTGTTTATATTCGATAGGTTTGGTTTGAAAAAACCTCGTATGTTGCAGATATGAATGTTATGGAGAAACAATCTATTCAAGTTGTTCAGGAACACTGTACAAGAACAGCAGTTCAGATGTTCTCTCCAGAAATAGCCATCCCAGGAGGAACCAGCAAAAACCAGTCAGTCCCCTTGAGCTTCAGCTACGGCACCTGCCATGGAAGATTTATGAAAAACCCTCATGTATCAGTGAGAATACTGAAGTTTGTAAGAACAAGGTCACCATCACTGACCATACAACAGCCAGCAACATACCTCCATGCACACCATCCTGCTGCCGGGACAGGTGCCATGGATGTGAGATGTGGAACTACAATACCTGTCATTTGGGGACTGCAGGAATGGCCCAGCTCCACCTGGACGAGATGGCTACATTTACTGAATATTCACACTCATTTTCTCAAGTATTTTCCTGACAATTTTCTTGACATCCATATGCACACTGTGTACCAACAAGACTAATCAGCAGCTGGAAACACAAGTGCAATTCAATCTGCAACTCCGTTGAAGCTGTACTAGGTATATTTTTAGTAACAGCTTAAAAAGTTAGGCCATTAAATTCATTAACAAGCTTGAAGATATGAATGTCTCATCTACTTAATTGAATGCTTTTTTATAAAACTAAGCCACACATTCATTTGGTTATATAGCTGATTTTGCCATTCACCAGTGTCACTTGTGTAATTTAAGTAATTTACCACTTAAAATTTTAAAATAAACGGTGTACTGCAATGTTCCAACATTGAAATGACCAGGAAGAAATAATACAAAATTCTGGTCAATGTCTAGAAACAAGAGACTATCAAAAGTGATAGAAGAGGATTCCAACCCCAAAAGCATACAGAAGTTTAAATGGAATAATATTCCAGGTGGCTTATTTACTACTGCCCTGTTGACACTGTCTGTACCAAGAGAATACGCTGGGCATTCATGCACATGGGCCACATGACCATGGGCCATTCTAACACCTTTAGAATATTAAGTGTTCTGGATTACTGATTTGCATGCCCAGAGCCCTCTTCCTTCTTAAAGCCTTCATCCAAACCACTTCCAAACAGAAGTGATATTAAAATCCTGCAGAAGAGCCAGCTCCCAGGAAAACAGCAAGCTGTGCTGCCAAGAGGAGCTCATCTGTAGAAGCTGATCTTGGATTTCAGTCTGGAGTGTCTCACCATTGCTTCTGGAAAAAAAGCTTAACTGAAGCTGTGGCAAATTTTTTAATTGCTTCTATGTCCTACATACAAAGAGTCTGCTTACTTCCAAACTTAGCATACTCTTATCTTGTGGGAACTATGAGAACTCTTGGGAAAAATCTGTACCACCAGAAAACACAGCTGAAATTTCCACTTTGGAAGTTGAATTCAAATCAACACTTTTGGGCAAAAGGAAGTTGGTGGAAGTTTCAGTTCTTAATGCCTCCAAACTCCCCTCTTGAATAGCTGCTTAAACTCTTCTCCAGAGTACTGGCCAGCCTTGAAACACGCTAGCTAGCTCAGGGGTTGGATTGCCCAGAGCAGCTATGTTTTAAACCCAAGAAAAAAGTACTCGTGGTAACCTTGCAAAATTAAATCAGAATTTGCTGCTCTATAAACCAAATATTAATCACATTCTCTTCTTACCTGAAGCATGCTTTTTTCTCTCAGATGTTGAATTTAGAATGTTGAATTGGACTTCAGACTAGTAGTAATTATGGAGGCAGATTTGAGCTATTTTCTGTGAAATAAACTCAAACTTTTCCCAGCTTGAAACTTCAGAAGCATAACAATCTCTAAAAGCAGAGCCATCACATCACCTATATTGAGCTTCCTTTGCTTGCTCCACCTTGAGAACAGGAATTTCCAGGGAAGTACTTCCCAGCTGACAAATGCCACATAGCACTGCAAATTTTTACAGCAAATCAGCTTTACTCACAACTGAGAGGAGGTGGTTGCCTGTCACGGATCTTTAATTTTGCAGAGTTTAGGTCTATTTTTTCCTCTACTCGGTGATTATTCCTTGTCTTCAAAGGCCGAGTAGGTTTCCTGCTTTAGCAAAGGAGACCCACTGGATCTTACTAAAACAGAGTGACATGCTCATTATCAGGTAGTATTCCAGTAGGAAAACTGCATTTATTTACCAAACTACAGCAAGGAACAATAATGAGCTGCTGCTCATATCAAACTCATTTATTTGACTGTGGATTCATTATCTCATTGCCAAAATCAACAAATGGGCTGTATTTGCTTTCTCAAATTCTCCAGTCATCCTAATTCCACGCAGAGCTCTTAAACCACCCAAACAAGCTTCAAGATTCAACCTAATTCCCCAATGCTTAACCTAAATGCTGCTCCTGCAGCACAAAGACAGATGCTCCAAGGGAACACAGCCTCTAAGAGGAGATGTTTTCCTCTGCAATCCCACCACCACTGACATGGCCAGCCCGCAGCCAGAGCTATAGTGCTGTTTCAGAAATAGGCTTACACTACAGCTCTTGCCAATTCCAGTAATTAACTCCAGTTCTCACTGAGGGAGATCCGAACGGGAGGCTACAGAAGGACCTCAGTATGATGCATGACTAAACTCTACTGCTCCAGACCCTGAAGCAGTTCAGAATAACGACCCACCACAGAGCATCAGATTAAACATCTGAAGCAATTACTTGGGAAAAGATGTATCAGTGAGCGCAAAATAAAGTTAAATTTTTCTTCAGACAAAATTTTCTACTTACCTAAAACACAAGTAATTGTTTACTTTAGGGTTTGTTCTCTCCAGAATTAAACAGTTCAAAAAACCTGAACTGCTGGAGCACGTCCAGAGGAGGCCACGAGGATGGTGAAGGGTCTGGAAGGCATGGCTTATGGGGAGTGGCTGAGGTCACTTGGATTGTTCAGCCTGGAGAAGAGGAGGCTGAGGGGAGACCTCATTGCAGTCTGTGGCTTCCTTCCAGGGGAAGAGAAGGGGCTGGTACTGATCGCTTCACTCCTGTGACCCATGACTACATTAAGCAGAATTTCATTCTAAATAGAAAATTTTAGTAGAACTGTGAGAGGGCTCAAGTCCAGCTCCTGCTGAACTCACGCTCCTCTTCGCTTCAACAAAAATTGGATCAGAGGTCTAAAGAGCAATTCATTTATTTTAAAAAATCAGATCAGAAGCATCTCAGAAAAACACTATCTACACAAAGATGAAGACTGCTCAAGAATAAAAACTTGTTTACCACCTTAAGATTTTCTAAATAAAAGTGAGCTGCAAATGTATTTTATTGTCACGCAGGTCATAATCACAAGAGCCTGATCAAATGTGAATAGTAGAAACGCTTATGGGTTTTTAATTTACTAATTGCCATTTCATTTTCTTACACAGTCTGAAACTCACGTTCATTGTTCAGTCTGTGCAGGACCCTTTTAATGTGACATGTGAGATAAAGGCAAGCATTTCATTAAGCTGCATAAGAAGCCAGAATTTTAAAATAACTCTAGGCTGTCAAATTGCAATCTAACTGCATGGTACCTACCAAAAGTCATACAAGTAGATGGATGTAGGAAAGATCTTCCATTTCCCGCTCCCCTCTCAAAAAGCAGCTGTTAGATTTCTCAAAGATCAGTTTTTTCTCCATCCATGAGAATTTAAGAAGTGGCACCCATCAGAGGAACGATCAAGATATTCTGTAGATTTCAAGACTGAAGATTAAACAGAAATGCTACATTTCTGTCTTGTAGGTGCTATGGTTCCAGTGTCAGTAACAGCTGGAAAGCTGTACTGGAGCAATAGAGCATTGCTTACCAGAAACCTACAGCCTTTGCAAGCCTCATCTCTGCTAGGAATGAGCTGTGCCAGAACACCAGAGTACTTGGTCATACTTAGACCACCTTTAGCTTGTTCATCTTCTGTTTACCAGAAATATTAATAACTAAGTTATGGACATCAGGGTGATCATAAGTTGTGAAATAATGATTTAAACAGCTGGTCCGGGGTGGATTTACATAATGAGTAGTTGGGACTGGCCTTTAGGTTACAAAGCTGTGGCAAGAGGTGATGGTGTTCATGGTTACCAAGTTCCCTACAGACGTTAACAACGGAAAGGTTGCATTGCCCAAAAGCATGCTGAATGGTGCACAAACACAATGAAAACGTCATTAACAATGTTTTTACATTTGAAACACTCATACCTGGGTACACTGCTTGTTAAGCTTCTTTCACTTGATGATGATGACGACGACGATGACGATGATGACGATGACCCAGGTCTCTGATCTGTTTTCATTCCCAAAGTCTCTGTGGCACCAGTCTGAGGTTTTTCACCCTTCTCTGCTGGCTTTTTTTTTTCACTATCACTTTCATCACTGCCTTCTCCTAAGATGTCATCCACCTGTCAAGGAGTGGAGAGTCAGTGCATCCTCCAACAGACTATTCTGTATCCATCTTTCATAATTATTGGATTGCTCTTATATAATCCTTAATAATATGCTTCAACTTTCCTTTGCCTTCTCTTTGAAAATTCAAATTAAATGCCAAGGTCTTAAAATGAAGTTTCTGTAACAGCTCT
Source organism: Aegotheles bennettii (assembly GCA_013398125.1). Classification (NCBI taxonomy): domain Eukaryota; kingdom Metazoa; phylum Chordata; class Aves; order Caprimulgiformes; family Aegothelidae; genus Aegotheles; species Aegotheles bennettii. The sequence goes on along the minus strand of VZRW01009826.1, from coordinate 115,389 downwards.
GGCAACATTTTATTCAAATTAAATCTATTTATTCCATGTTTAACTTAAGATAAACATATGCATACATGATACAATCACATTTGAAGGCATTTGCACTTTATTGTAACAACATGAAAAGCTGCAAACAGCTGAAACTATACTATGAAGAAAGTGGTGTCTTACGAAATTAAAGGGATGGATGTTTTATGCTACTGTAACATAAAACCGAATACTTTATACTATACATTTTTTATAGCATTACAACATATAGAATCACTTGGACAAGGCATATTAAAATCTCTAGCTAATAAGTATTCTTACATTTACATGTGTCTGTCAAGGAGTACCTAACTTCAAAGTAGTGTATTCCTAAATATTACACTGACAGGTCTGGAACTGCTGAAACCATCAATAAAAGCAAATCATGCTCATGAGCTGCCCTGCTGAGCTTCAAAAGGGGGAATTCTCTTTGAGACAGCATTCAAGCTTCAGAGAGAGATGAAAACATGAGAAAACATCAAGATCTCAGTTTTGTTGTTTTTGTGAATGGCAGAGAACAAGGAAAGAAGTTACATAGGAATATTTCTCTTCTGATATTTACTATTTTTTCCTAAAAGCCCAAGTTAAAATATGCCTCACAACTTCTCTCTGTTCTCACTAACGCCACATCTGCTTTCTAAAGAAAAACTCTGTGTATGAACACGAACCAAAAGATTTTACACTGCTTGTCCACTGATAATCCCAGAAGCTAGAAGAAAGCTGTAAGAAAGTCACTTTGATCTGGTCCTTCATAAATGCACCTCAAATTTCTTTGTTTACCATGATATGCACGGAAGGAAAGTCAAAGCTGCCCTTAGTTTACCAAACTAAACGCAGATCTATACCTTGCCAGTACTCTACTGGAAATAGGGCAGAAGTAAAGGAATACCTTTTCCAGAGAAAAAGGGAACTCGAGGGAGAGCTTACCCACGCCAGAATTCCAGACAGGACTCCAACAGCACGAGTTGAAGGCCAGGGAGTCAGAGGGTGATTTACAGCTGCTCTTTGAAAAAAGAATGTGTTTTGGGTCTGCCACTGACCATTACTTATGAGAAGTTCTGGCTTTACCCCAGACGAAAGGCCAGCAGTAGGAAGAGGCCTGTGCTGGGGGGTTGCAGAATTTCCCATTTTTAGAGTCACACAATGTAATGCATTTATACTTCAACACCCCTTTCTCTCACACACTTCAAATGCAGATTTTGCTGTCCTCTGTCACCTACCACTGGCTCGTCTGAGAGGTGGTGAATTGGTAAAATCAGAAATGTAACAAACCCCACTTTTGTTCTTCATTCAAATCTACGTCTTTTTTCCTCTATTTAAATTTCCATACACTGAAAACTGTCTTTGTATCATCCTGGTTTTGATAAAGGAATGCTTCAGGTTGGAATATCGAGTCTGGCAGTGCTATTATATCTACTTTGATAGATTAGAAAAAAAATGCTGTGAACAGTTTAAGGAATATTACCAAGCCTTAGAAAAAAGCTTTTATGAGATTTATTTCACATATAATTCATTTAGAGATTTAGTGATCGAAGACGTGAAAGTCAATCGAAATGTTCCATTCTGCTGAACCAGCTGGTGAAACCAAAGCTGGTCAGAAAAAAGGCTGTGTGTTTATATAATCAGTCACAAACAGCAGTATTGGTTTCCTTAGTGAAAATCATGGCATTTCACTAATAAATACATTCAATACTTGTAAGCTTGAAAGAAACAGAAACCACTTGAGTGTTCAGCATTTCCGTTAAGCAGAATATTAATTTTGCTGTTCAGAAGCCACAGCCTGCTAAGTGAAATTGAAAATACTACGGTAAGAACAAGAGACAGGCAAAAACCTGCTTTCTTCTATCTGCAAGCACAGGTTCTCTGCGGGTACCACAGCTGCAAAGGAGCTCAAACTATGGCTGTGTAGAGCAACTGGGCTCACAAGCTCAAAGCCACTGCCACACAAACACAGATGCGCTGTGTTCAGTACAGATTTATTCACACACACTATGAACAAGCTAGTAAACACCTTGATCCAAGCTAGCTATAAGCAGAGCCAGCTTCAATCTGCCACAACTTACTAGTTCTAACCTAAGTTTATCACTGGCATTGCCAGACATCAGCTGGCTTCATGAAGCATTGCTTGGTTATTAATGAGTGTCCTTCTTTAGCCAGCCTGATTAGCTTGGTCACAGTATCACAAAACCAAGAGCCATTTATCAATGTGCTCAGCTAACAAAGCCACCTCAAATAATGAGCACTGGGGACAAGGATTCTGAATTGGCTTTGCTGGAAACTCAAGGGTGACAGTGAGGACAGGTCAGATTTGATTTTTTTCCTGCTGAACTGGGCAATGGGGCTGCAAAGACTCTAGTCTCAAGTATGCAGTGCTGTGCTGTGCATGTGTGAGTGCCCTGCATGGCTAGCCCACTCGAGAGCCAGAATTAGGCACAGAGTAAGTTAAGGGAAAAAAAGAAAAACCCAATCCAACACACATGGAAAGGCAAGCCCAGCAGTGAAGAGTGGTCAGCTTCTACAAGAAGCTCAATATTAAGGTGATGAATACTACACAGGTTCTGATATGATCCCTGTGTCATGGTATGCCAGCTATCTCCAGTCCCCAATACCTCTGCGATGAAGCAAGTTTGGTGCTGAAGCACTAAAATATCTGAAGTGAGCAGCTGCCTGTGTTCATCTTGGAGGAAGTGGTATCACCACATTTGCTATGGGGAGTGACAGAATATTGTCTACAGCCAACTGTGACCCCTGGCAAAGAGAAAGTGCAAGCTCATAGACAAGAACCAAAACAATCCAGAGTAATGATGGCATTCTCTTGAATCCAAAATTGATACCACTGCTGTAGACATAAAAAAGCTCCAGCAGCACGGCCATGCAGGTGATCGCTCATTCTGTGACTGCAGCTTTCCATAACCCCTGTTCAAGTTGTACATGGGATGGAAATACCCTTGGTGATGCTGGCACAGGAGCTAGAACCCTTGCAGCTGCAGGACCACCACAAAGGCAAAGAGAGTGGCTGTGTTCAGTATCCTCTGAAGCTGGTGCCTGACAGTAACGAAGACTACCAGAGGAAAGGAGAGATATTTTTATATCCAAGAAGTCTTAGAAGGGCACAATTGCAACTATGCATAAGTCCAATTTAAAAATAAGTCACCCGATGATAACTGATCAAGAACAGCTGATTAAAGGGTAATGGTACAAACCATCATTCAGTGCTGCATTTATAAATAACCTGGCCTTTATGTCACCAAAACGGACTTGCATCTTTTTAACTCCAGAACTCCAGACACAAATTGAATTCTAGCAGCCTGTCATTATTCAAGTGTTTGTAAAGATTCTCCGTAGCACTTAACAGACATTATGCTATATTGCATGCCTATATTCTTATGTTGAAATACAAGTATCAGGGCACCTTGAGGAAACAAAAATAATAGTTTTGAATAAACAGTTCAGACTTCGACCAGGGCTTGAGCAGATACTTTTAAACATCATTCACGGTGAATAACAGCTCGAATTTAAGTGTGATCAGACCTGTGATGAGGCTCACCCAGGCCCTATATGCAGCTGCTCAGAACTGCATTAGGGATCAGCCTACAAATTGTTTAACATGGCTCAGACAACTCACTCTGAACTGTGGCCAATTAGTGTTGACAGCCTGGCTGCATTCGATTTAGAATATGGAGGCAGACACCTATGTAAAAATGAGGCTATTGAATTCTATTTAGTGACATTTTGCCCCATTTTCAGTGAGAAGCAAACAGCTGGAAGAGGCTTGTAGCTTCTTTTTAGCAAGGCCAAGCAGAGAGGGCTGCAGATACACAAGGCACTACCAGCACTGGTACAAACACCATCAATGGATGGAAAAGCCTTCTTCCTGTCTCGGAAGTTTTTGATGAAGGCAGCGCACTCACCTTTGATACTTCTCCACATCTATACTTTTACCAATAGTCACTTCAAAATTCCCTTCTGAATGTTCAGCTCAAGTGGAGGTGGTCTGAGAACCATAAAGCAACCAGACCTCGTAACTCCCAGGGGCCAAGGGGCCTGGGTGACAGCCCCTGACAACAGCAAGGGCACAAGCAGGCTGTTCTTGCAACTTCAGAAAAGGCTACAGTTTGTAAGAAGAGACTGCTAACTAAATGAAGCACCTGTACAATTTCTGACATGCTACATATTGAGGTGCAGCATAAGACATTCTGTAGGAAACATGTAGTTCTGGAAAGTCAAAGAACAGCTGTTGTGCAATGCAGTGTCCAAGTGAGCCCCAGGCAGCTGTTATTTTGCACTAGAAACCACATCCCCCACATTAAATTAGTATTTTTAAACTAACCAGGAGGCTAACCACTTATTGAGATAATAGCTTTCACTAAACCACAGGATAAAAACACTGCCTCTTATTTCACTGCATGGCATAGCCACTAACTCAAAATACAAACCAGAAATTAAGGGATAAATTTGCTTAGATGAAAGCAAAATGCAGAGTGACAAAACAGCCTTATTCAGGAGCAGAATGTTGTAATTTCAGTCTTTATATATGGCACATCAATTCCAACTTAGCTAAAAGGAAAAGGATGTGCAGAATATGTACCAAATCAACGGAACCATTTTGATGCAAAAGCAGTTGATTAGGCAATTCCCACTCAAGAAAGATCTGTATATGTGATATGTGATATGGCTTACTTGGTATGTGTAACACAACTACAGCTAAAAATAATGAGAGAAGATAAAAATCCATATAAGATCACATTTTAATAGAGATACGTTACATCCACACACCTCTTCTCCCATCCTGCCATGGATTTTGTCCAGACCATTTGAAGATTTACTTTAAAAACAAGAAAGTTTGAAGCCACACCTGGCAAAGCTAAACACACAGCAACTGTGAGAACATGTTTTGTGTGATCAAGGTATAAGTTCTGCTTCAAAGGCCTGCTTACACACAGGAGTACTCCCATTTTAGACTCAACTGTACTTCTTAGTCTGCTGTGGCTTTTAAGTTACAGTAGGGGCATTCCAGGTCAGTTCACATACATGCATAATTTAAGAGAAGTTAAACTGTATGCATAACTATCAATCATTATGTTAGAAACCTGTCAGAATTAGTTAAGCTCACCTCTTTATCCATACTCTCTAAATCCTCTTTACACAGGGTGTACAGGGGCATTGTCTCAGACATACTTGGCTGGCGTTTCCGCTTAGATGGACCAGGCTGCTCTTCAGTTTCACCTGCTGGTAGGTCATCTTCTTCAAACATCTGCTGCTGATGTGGTTGAACAACTCTGAAAAATGTCAGGGGTCCCACATAAGACAGATGTACTTGGTTTACAGCTTGTCTAGAAATAAAATCCCATAAACAATTTCTGACTGCCGAGTATCCATGTCTTTGCTCAATAGAGTGCTGTATTCATTAACGGAAGAAAGATCAAGTCTCCCAGTGACTGCTTTTATTTTCAGTCTGATGGCTTAAGTTCCTATTCTACCTTTGACAAGGTACTCCTCTCCTGCCTTCCCATTGCTCCTGTGAGTAACCACCAAACCTTTCTGGAAGCCAAGAGCTTCAGCAGCTGAGGGTGGTGGTGATTAAGAAGGGGCACAGCGTGGGCTCTGCTGCCAAGCATTTCAGTGCAGGATGGCTGCTTCTCACCAAGCCTGGATTCTCAGGAAACAGCTTCAGATCAGCAGTCCCACCCAAAAAAGCCATTATTAGATCATGTAAATCCAGTCACAGGTAAGGTTCTACAAAATCGTTTCTCCTCATGAACCTGACAGCTTCCCAAAAAGGCCATCTGAATATCAAGGGTTTTCTCCTACATCAGCACTTCCACACCAGAACGTATGAAGTCTGAAAGCCACTCAAAGCTGTCAATCGAGTTCATTTTGAGAGGTGATTTCCCCCCTGTACTAAATGTTTCCTATTTTACAAGGCCACACAGTTTTATTCTGCTATTAAACTGCTCTCGGGTCATTTTCATAGGTAAAAGAGGAAAAAAAATACAGCATTCTACTATATTTTCCAAAAGGATCTTCTAAAATATCATTTCTGTGCCTTTTGAATAGGTAACCTAGCCAAGGAAAAGGTGGTGATGCTATTTACATTCTTAGTAACATGGAGAATGACAAAACAGAAGTTGTAAGCATTTTACACAGCTGTATTAAAAACATGACAAGCTTGCCTGTGCCCAGAGTTATACACAAGCTATATATGCAGCAGGCAGCCATGCAGATTTTCTTAGACTAGAAATAAATCTAGTACATATTTAAGGACACATTATCATACTGGTGACAGTGAGAACTCCTCCTTCGGCAGAATAAAATGTGAGATCATCCTTGACCACATTATCATACACAAATACTAACTGCAAAATAACTGTATTAATAGCTTCTAAAGGATTCTGTCATATTTTTTTACCCCAGTATTTTTCAACTGCTATTAAGTAACACTGTGACTTCTCACCAAAGCATTTCAAAATGCAATATAAAACAAAGACATCTGTAAGGTTTGTAAGAAACATTTTTATTTTATCAAAGACATTTTTCAGGCTTTACATTTTCAGCTGCTTGTTATGTTGATTAAAATTTAAAGACACACAAGTGCAAGAACTTACATTTATTTCTAATCAGATGAGATTCACGAGCACTCTTTTCAAAAATAATGCCATATCCAACCCTGCATGGGGTGGTTGGTGCTTGCCAGTCCTATGTGCACAAGGATGTGTGTGCACCAGAACTCCCTGCATGCAGGTTCAACATCTGCAGAAGTAACAAGCATCTGAACACTTCCATTGACACAGCACCAGGGCAAGAGCTAAAATAGCACTGTTATTATGAAAATGTGAAAAATACTTAAATGCCATTCATTATTTCAATTTGGTACTTCATATTCTTGCTGTCATAACAAGACTGATAACATTAGGTAGAAAAAATTGTAACAACAAGCATGTAAATTAAGACACAGAATTTCTGTAAGTGAAATTAATTGGTACAAATCTTGAAGAATTGCTTCAGCCACCACCATCGACCTGACACACCGTTTCAAACCAAACATTTGGAGAACCTTAGCATTATTTAAAATCAGAGTGCCACTTTTACCTTCACATGTAAGTTATATCCATATTTTAAGCCTTGCTTCATCTGCTGGTGTCCTATTAGCATTCACTAGAATTCACCCTGTAATAATATTTTGCTTTATCCTAGCCCAAGATGCCATTAGCATTTTTCTGGACACCTCATGACCTGATACAACGTGAGTGTTTGCTGTGATGTTTGTAGAGCACTGGTTCCACATGAAAACACTAATTGCTGAGACACAGTCGGAGTGTCAAAGCTCTGACACACAGGTTATTTTTAAGAAGGCATCCTTCCTGTTCTCAGCTGATAAGAGCTCCTGCCGGGTGTCAGCAGCTACCATGCAGCTCTGCATTCCCCTCCAGTACAGCTGCAAACTCTTTGCCACCCTTTCACCCCGGCTGCAATGGCTGTGACAAAAAGCAGGTGTTCAAGTCTCAAAGCCCAATGCAATGGCAAGGTCTATGCCCTATCTACGTGGATATTTAAATTAATCATATCCAAATTTAAACCAAGTTTCAAGTTGAATCCCAGAAAGAAACTAAAAATGTTGAACCCAAAATGAAAAAAAAGTGCAAACTGAAATAGTGCTGGATGAACAAGGAGCTGCTAGGAAGACATAAATGGAAGAAGGAAGTTTGCAGAACATGGGAAAAAGGACTGGCCACCTGGGAGGAATACAGAACGTGGTCAGAGCATGCAGGGATGCAGTGATACAAGAACATGGGAACTCAATCTGGCAAGGGATGTCAAGGACAACAAGAAGGGCTTCTTCAAGTACATTCCTTCCAACCCCTACCATTCTGGGATTAATAGCTCTGAGGAAATGGTACTCCAGATAATTTCGGGCCCTCTTCAGTAACCAGCCTTGCAAGAGGTTTTCTTCTAAGCACGAGGTCTATTCTTACAGTAAGAGACCAGGTACTATTGATGCAGCTACCATCTCCCCAGGGGTTTCCTCTCACAGCAGTGCAGTTTTGTTGCCCACTGTCTGAAACTCAGAACCAGATGAAGTTTTTGGAAACCATCAAAGAGCATTATTGGAGGCTTTGCCTACCTCCACCCACAACAGGAGCAGTTGTGTTAACAGCTTTATCTAACTGCTTAAATTCAATGGCTTGATTACAAATACTCCCCTCTTCCTGCACGAGGTGAACGTGAATGAACAAGCACGTGAAGCCTATCAGGACACAAAATACATTGCCCTCTACCAAGAAATTGCTGCACTAAGGTAATTCTCTCCAGTATCACCTCAATATTCAAACTGGATGTGAAGCTTTTTCTAAAAGCTATCACTGATGTGTGCATTAAGACAACACAAGGCAACAGCACAGTACTGCCTCAGCTCTTGTTCAGTCAACACACAGCAAAGCTGCTCCTATTTGGCTTTTTGTTGCTTCTTCACAGCATTTGTGCTCTGCTTGCACTATACTTCCTATCCATTAAAAGCACTTAAGCTGTATTTGATCACTGCACTGCTTTCCTCCTAGGCTTTACGAGGACACTCCTCACCATCTGAATTGAAGACAGCGGAACTGCTCCGAGGCATACAGACCTGCCCCATAAAGAGAGCAGTGCTCACAGGTCACCAATTTTACCACTGAAACCAAAACAACAGGAAATGATGATGAAAATACTGACTGCTTCCCAGCATGTATCTCATGCCAAACTCTTCTCTTACAGCTGCTTAGTTATGGGGTGAAGTTGCCACACTGAGTAATTGGATTCAGTCTTTTAGATCAAATCATCTCAACCTGAGTATTGGCAGTCAAAAAATGCTGAAATAAGTGAGTAGAAAGGAGATACAGTCTTGCTCCACCCCCAAAACCTGCCTGGGGCTGTAAGAAACTCAGCTAAGTGGACAGCTGAAGTACATTTCTCTCCTTCTCCATAAGATGTGCAAGTGAAGAAGCATCTCTGCATTAAAGAAAAACAGGCTTAGGTGTGGACGTAAGTTGGTCTTCATTAAGTTGGTGAAAAAAGCAGAACAAACATTAAAACCTGTTCTTTTTAAAGCACAGAATGATGCATTAATATCAACATAAGCCATTATATTGAAGCATCTTAGAAGTGTCATGACAATTATACGCACGTACAGCCTCCCCAGCTCTATTTCCAGACAAATTCCTTTCCACAATAGCTGACAAACAAACCAAAGCTTTTTGGCTCCTCTCTGGATACATACTGTGTCTTGATTATTTAAAGTTTTTCCTGTTCATTTAACATGTCATAGTAAAAAACAGACTTTACAGACACAGTTAAAAAGGAACCGAAAACAACATGTCTTCACAAACAAAAGAGACTCAAAATCCCTGTGTTGACAGAAACAAGGAAGCTGAAATATGGAAAAGCCTATAAAAACACGACAACTGAAAAGTTGGGGAAACATAAGAAACTATACTAATGTACAAGACCTTTAGAGGCAATACACTGCAAAAGTGGCAGGGGAGGAAACTGCATTTATACTTGTGCTTTGTATTTTGGCAGTTTTTTGGAAAACTGAATTGCTTTATAACTGCTATGCTCTGATCACATTGTGTGTTGCAATTTTGATCCCATTTTACAAAGAGAAAAGCTTCACCTTCAGCTGGATACTCCCTTACCATCGGAGTTAACAAGCCTTGCTGAACTTGTTAGCATTCCAGAAAGTTACATCTTTTACTTAAGGATGAATTTCAGATATTTTATGCATCCTTAAGAGAAGTGTTGTCACTGTAGCTTAACAAGATCCACAAGTTCTGACAAAGTCCAGATGCTAGCCTTTATACTTCAAAAAGCAGGCGGCCACCGCCACCTCCTCCTCCTGCTGCTTTAGTGTCTTGATTTAGTGACCTGAGGTTTATTAACCAGCACTCAGTCATATGGCCTTATTTAATAATACTCAGCTACACCCCTCTTCCACCACTTCTGAGATTCCTCAAAACAAAACACAAAGCTGATGTCCCATCTGCAGGAATGAGGTGAGGAGCCACGTTTTATAAACAAAAGCCAAACGCTCTCAGATATATTTTATAGACAAAAAAACAATCCAGTGTTCTAAGACTTGTTAAAAAAACATCAGGCTGCCTTGCTTCAGAGACGAGTTATACTAACACTCCACAGAGCGCACTAACTACATGCTGCACTTATTTGTTTTGAGGTTCCTAGTCACATTTAGGTGAGGCACAAAGAGCACCTGAATCTTGGCAGCCTGACCTCCCTCCAGCTGACTGTTTGCTTTCACCCATTGCCTGGCTTTCTAGAGAGCAAAGTAAAGCAAAGATGACAACCTGACCAAATGCAAAGATAACAAGAGTTAAATCTACTACAGCATCTGAGAATAAAGTTGAAGTGACTCTTAGCTATGCTTTAGGTACCTGAAGGAGGAGTGTTCACCGTGGACTGGTAAGGTGATAGGAGCAGCTGGAGACTGGATGTACATTGACTGGCCAGAGGGCTGAGCACCTTTCCTGATCAGCTTCCCCGTGTTGGGATCATAAAGTCGAACTTCAGGGCCAGGTTGAGACTTTGGATGGATGGGTGTTGGGTGAAACAGAGCTGTCTGAAATGTGCTGTGTGTATCAGGAAATGTGGCAGGGCTGTTCTCTCTGTTGGATGAAGTTCAGAAAAAATTGCTTTAGAAATTTAAATTAGCTACCTAACCAGAATGTAAAACCAGAGCATTCCTTTTCTCTAAAGGAGAAAGTGGGGGGGCAAATGGCTTGAAAGATTTCTAAAGAAACATTTCTTCTCTCCCACCCCCATTAAAGTCTCAGTGGATTTAAAACAAAAAAAATGCAAAGACACAGATAATGCCATATTTACATTATTAAAGAATTATTAAATGTGCTATAAGAATTCTCTTAACATATAAAGCTACTAAAATTACTTCCAGGTAGTAACAACTGCACAACTAGAGTAGCATGATAATCTGCATATATGCAGAGAAAAGCATGCTGTTTTATCAGATCTTACTATTTGCTCTCCAAATTGGCTCCAAGAGAAAATAAACACACGGTACTAATTTGCAAGTCATCCAAACTCATTTGTTAAAATACTAAGCTGCCTGTGATCACCCTACTGCATTTTAAAATATAATCATACAAGTGTCAGCAGAAACACCCAGAGATCAGTCCGCAGGCATCACCCTTATGGCATACTAAACAACTAGATGAGTGCCACAAAAAAGGAAGTGAAATGAATAAATAAAACAGTGTGTTATGCACCAGGAAACTGATGCTATAAAAACCCCTGTATCTTAACGAATATTAGAAGTGTCACAGAGGCTTTCACCATATGTTTTCACGGACGTTTCTAAAGTAGTCTTGTAGCATCAATACTTAAGGCCAACCAATTCCAAATTTACTTACTCTTTTTTGATATTCTTCAGCTCATCTCCTATGCAAGCATTTTCTCAGAGTTCATCCCTCACCTAGTTCATAAGTGCTTTGGACCAGTAATCACTATTTCAAGCAGCTTCAATAAAATCTTTTCCAAAGAAGCTGCACGTGTTGGGTTAATAAAGTAAAAGTATTTGCATTAAGATAAATGTCTTATGGACTGAAATTTGGGAGGGGGGGTGTGTGAGGGAAAGTATAAAGCTCAGGTATATTTTATTTGAAACACAGAAGTAGGAAAAAATTATGGTCATCTTTTAGTAAAATGGAAGAGTAAATTAAGATAGGTAGAAAGACCAACATTCACCTAGATATTCTGGGCCTTGGTGGCATTCCCTGTGTTGGTTTGTGGATGAACTGACAAGGGCAACTGCTTCAGCTGCAGATGGCAAACAACAACTGCTAAAGAAACTACTGGTACCACAGGTTTCTCCTGATTCTGCTAGCTGCTGAACTGCCTCCCAATCCCTTAACAGTCTTCAGTTTAAGCAGCATAGAAATGGACCAAAACGGAGAGTTCTTTCATCAAATCTGCAAGCACTGCACACCATCCTGAATTTGTCAGAAACTGATTTTATAGCTGCATTAACAAATCAGTGACACTGTATGAATGGCCTGTTTCCATGGCCCCTACTCCCCCCAACTCTCACTTACCTGTGTGTTTTGATGTAGTCATCCTTCAAGGGAAAGAGCTGTTCCTCCACCTTGTCCCAGCGCTCCAGGCAGCTCCACAGCCAGTCGGGGTTCACCACATGGAGGTCCTTGCAGTCCTGAGCCTGCCGTACTTTCTCTGTGCCTATCACAAAGTAGAACATAACATTACAGTGTCCCCAGAAACATGGAAGATGGTTTTGAGCACACACTGGTTTAAGAAGGACATTTTGTGATCAGCCTTGGAGAAAAAAGCCACTGCTCTCCAATGCAACAAGACAATCACAACTGGCAGAAGTCAGACTCCAAATAAAATGCAATAACCTTGGTCTCAAGCTGGATGAAGGTGCTTGTAACTTTCTGATGCCCTGGCACCATGGGAGTAGCAGACTAAAATGAATCCATATGAAAAGCCTCCACGGCATCTTTTGTTTGCTCAGGAAGGCACACAACAAGGCTTATGAAATAGTGTGTAACTGCCCAGGCAAGTGTGCACACAGCTATAACAACTCATCACCCACTGCACATTACTGTGCTCAAAGCAAACAGCAGATGTTTCAGAACTGAGGATTTATGCAGCCCACAGGTGAGTGGAAGGGACTTCTCAGTCACTCAGACTTATGAAAGCTGATCAGATGATACAATGATCCTTGTATTTCCCTCCCTGTATAATTTTTTAAAAATCCCAATTTTCTCCAAGAACAAGGATTTATTTAATTTCAGAATTCAGAGTATCTGTGTCTGCAGAGAAACAAGCTGCCTACCTGCGAGAGAGAGACAAGCTCATATGAAGAATAAAAGAAATTCACGTTATTTTCTGTAGAAAGCTGTGAATACAATCTGAAGTGATATTCACTAGTGGTCCAGTCCATTCACCAAGCTAGGATAGTCACTTTGCGGGGGGAAACTCCATCCATCCAAGACCTAGGGGTACTGTTTCACACTGACTTCTTCCCTTTTTATTCCCTCTGACAAGTTCCTCCTGCTTTCAAAGCAAGCAGACATCACGCCATGGTAGCCATGGATGCAGTATCTGTATGGCTTACCAGCAGTAATGAGAGACTTGTAGGATTTGCCTACTAACCACACAAGAATCAGTATGAAAATCATGTTGACAGCTGAATTATCACAAACCTGGCTGTGACAGGACAGTTTATACCCTTACAATCTCTGATTAAACATCAGAGTCTCCCTCATGGGATTGGGATGATGCAGCACAACCATTCCCATCTAACCCAAGGTGAAAGACAGTCTTCAGTTGAGAAAACAAAAACCCATCACAGAACCAAACCCACAAGCCATCCATGAGGATCTTACAACAAAGGGTTATTGGAGAATATGTTTTTTTCACTCTAAATCCCCCTATTTCACTGCCACCGTTACAAAAATCACTACTAAGCAATGATGACGGATGAGAAGAGTCTGTTTAGGTAGGAAAGCCTGCCAAGTTACCTCTTATAGCACAGAAGAGTATTCTTACTGCAATTTGAATTTATTTTGAATAAATGTGAATGCTGGAATGCATGTTAAGTACCAAGTGTAACACAAACACTTTTGGAAGGAGAGGCCAGACCTTGATGAGAAGTCTGAAAAACATGAATGAACCACCATGAAGTTCATTTATTTTTCAAAAGAGCACTAAAAATTAATTGAATGTGTTAGCAAACTATTCAAACACTGTAAAAGCAGGTGGCAAATGTATATTCCTTTGCTTAGGACACCTAAAGGTGTCTTAAATCTAGAAGTTTTAGATGATCGAAACCATGCAGCTTTACTTTTAGATTTCATGGTTTTGATTATCAGACACTTGGATTCCATGCAACTTCAAAAGGCCAACAATGAGGGAGCCAAGGGTGAGGGTGCACACAAAATACTTGCCCTAGAAGCTAGTGGTGGCCTGTCAGCCCCTCTATGGCAGCTAATCATGTCCCTTTCTGCCCATTATAGCGATGTGAAAACAGGCAGCTTTGTGAAACACATATCAAAAGTTAGGCTAAGCTCTCTTACATCTCCCATGACAAAGACAGAGGCTACACACACAGCAGTGACAAGGTACCACCAGGGTCCAGTCTCTTAAGATAATTCGTTTGAATTCCATACAAAGTGAAACTGAACCCAAGAGGTGAAATCTGAGAAACCGAGAAAGAAAGCATTGCTGTAAATAACTTCATAGCAAGGCCACTGTAAACTTTCCCGTCACAGATGTTAAAGTTTCTATTCAGCATCTCCAGTAGTCAAAGACTCAGTATCATCAACTCAAACAAAAATGAGACATGACATGTTACATCAGAGGTTATTTAGCAGGACCTCCTTTTAACAATTAAAAGCCACACTTGATCAAAAAGCAGGAAAAAGCCTTTAAAAAGGCTTCTGAATTGTTACAGGAAGAATCTTCCCTTTAATTTCAAATCTAATGTCAGCTACATTAAAACCTGCAGGTTGTACAGAAAACAGCTCAAGGCACGAATGAACTGTAGCAGGAAAAAAGCTGCTGGAAAACTTGGGCCTCATTTACCCACCTGTCCTTGCCGCAATGAGATGTGTTGCTTTGTCAGGGTCATCAGCACTCAGTACTAGATTCTTCACAATTTTAGCCCCAAGTGCTGTGGCATGATAGTGTTCCCGTGTTTTCTCAATGGGGAAGTTTGTTGGGTAGAGTCCACTAAATATTATGGTCACATCTGCCAGCACTTTACTTTTCAGTTCCGGTACTATTTTCCTGATGTCTGGAATTTCCTCAATCTCTTTCTTCAGGTATTTATCATACTTTGTGTAATAATCAGTGTGAACCCGCACAAGGATCTCTTCGAGGTATATTAAATGGTCGTCATCATCTGTATCATCCTCCTCCTCTTCCTCCTCCATACTCTGGTCCAAGGACTCGCCCATTGTAATCCCAGACTGTTCGCTATTCTGAGACTCTGTTTCAGCTTCTTTCTTGTCTGCACACCCATTTCCCAAATCACAAAGGCTCTCCTGTTCACTTTCTTCTTGTGCTTCAAGATCATTTTTCTCATGAACGCTCTCACTGAGCAGAGATGGCACATCCCCAGAATGGTTCAGCAGACCATCCTTTTTCTCACTCACATCAGTGCAACTCCCCTTCTGCAAACTTTCATCCTGCAGAGGTTGTTTGGATTTCTTCCAGCTTCTCTTTTCCTCACCCTCAGTATCTGACACAGAAGTGGATGACTTCCTCGTGTCCAACCCACCCTCACTTTCACTGTCACTAGACAATTCAAAGTCCAAGTCATTCTTTGTCTCCTCTTGGGTTTGCTGCTTCTCTGTTACTGTTCTATCAACTTGTTCTGAAAGAG
This sequence comes from Aegotheles bennettii, assembly GCA_013398125.1. Classification (NCBI taxonomy): domain Eukaryota; kingdom Metazoa; phylum Chordata; class Aves; order Caprimulgiformes; family Aegothelidae; genus Aegotheles; species Aegotheles bennettii. The sequence goes on along the minus strand of VZRW01009826.1, from coordinate 99,962 downwards.
GCTGAGATTCTTTTGTGTTTGTGGAATCATTAGCGACCTCACTGTCCGTTCTGTGATCAGTGCTATCGTGTAAGGACTCCTGGGCATTAATTTTATCACGAGAGTTCATACCCCAGTCAGATGTCTCACTGCTTACAGAAGTACTTCCATTTGCAGTGCAAGTGTCTTTTGGAGCTTTCTTGAGACCATTGCTTTGTTCTTCTACGCATGTAACATTCACTATTTCTTCAGCATCTTTTGCTGTTGTCACTGCTGACTCCAATGGCTCTGGTTTTGTAGAGTGGTTTACTAAGACATGGGAAAGAAATAAATAAAATGGATACATGTTTTCTCAGGCTTTTTTTTAAAGCTTAATCAAAATTTCATTTCCTTTTTCCCTAAACACACAGCTTACATGCAGTTAGACTTCACTACGTTTAGAAGTGACAACAAGGCTTTTCAAAGTTAAGATAACTCAGGTGTCAACTATTACTAGAAAGAACTGGGAAACCTAACAAACTCTGCTTTCATAAAGAAGCTGTGTAAGCAGCTTTTTGAAAAAATAAATCACACAGGTTATAAGTAATTATTTGTTAACTGTGTGAACATTAAAGGATCTATCTTGTAGCTTGAGTTTTATGGTTACATCTCAGGGCAATGAAACTACTGCAGAGAAGGAAAAAAGGGGACATTAAATTAAAAAAAATCTCTTGGCTAAATTGTAAAAAATCCCTACAATTATTTCTTAGCAATTGTCTTTCAAGTAAATTTTGCCCTCAAATTAATACTGCCATAGTGATGTACAGCTTCTAAATCCATTATCTGCATTATGCTGCTGAACATAAGGTTCTCATGTCAAGTGCCAGAACACCACATTCAGTAGATGCTAAAAGTCCCACACTAATTTTATTAGCATGATTTAGGCAGGGACGTAAGCAGAGATCAAAGCATTCATTTTCAGCAGCATGTTGATACCAGAGTTCATTAACTATTGCTCCAAAGTGAGGCAGGGAAGAGGAAGGAAAAGGAGAAAGAAGAGGAAGCTTGTTCCCTGTCTTGTTTTACATGGAGGGGGGGAAATAGTAATTGTCCTTCTCTACATGTTCCTGAACAGCTTGGTGTTTTGCCACATCAGCTCTCCAGCCATAACAGCCAAAACACTATAACCAGTACTGCAGTTTCACCAAGCTACTTGTGTTTGTGCTGCAGGAGCACTCTGCCAACTACAATAGCCTAGGATTGCCCACCTGAGCACACCAGCAACACTAGCAAGGCCCCCACAGTGAATTACATCAATCACATTTAAAAAGCAGAAAAAATTGTAAAAGTGGTTTAAAAATCAGGTAATTACCTTTCTTCTTCACTTGAATTTCTCTTGATCCAGGAGGCGCATTAATATCACCTATCCCCTGAAAGTATACATATTTTTTCACAGTTATCAAATTGGGTGCGAACTTCCAAACATCTTCTCTATCATCAATGATGCAAACCATGGAATCCCCGCACGGGAAGAGATCTCTGAGAGACAAAACAGTTGATAAAATAAATCCACTTTTAGAGATCAATACTAATCAATGAGAGTGATTTCTGTTGATGTTCTGGTTTACTACGAGCATGTCTGCAGGAGTCAGCACCATTAAAATTACAGAATTCAAAATATAATATTTGATCTAATTAAATTAAAAAAAAAAGAAACAGCTATTTTTAATCTCTAAGCCAAAGGCTAGAAGCGGGAACCAACAAGCCTTTGAAAGAACAAAACACTGCAACAGTTCAGTCTAGCTTTCACAGTTTATGTGGGCAGACAGCCCAAAGTCAACTGGACAACACACCATCTATACATGACTAGGAAAAAGACACAGCCGTTTTTAAAGAGTAAAGTCATCCAATCCAAGACAAAAGAAGCAAAGAACAAAGCTTCTCATTTGCTCCCGTCAGATGGGGAGGGGGCAATCATTTTTAATCTAGCTTTATGAAATACTAAATGCATCTGTCTTTTAGAAAAAAATCTTTGCTTTATACTCCGAGAAAGATCAGAACCTGAATTCAGACTCGAATATGAAGGCAAGGCTCTAGATGACCTAAATTCAAGAAACACTGCAGAACAGAATGTACTAGATGTACAGCACATTTGAAAGCCAGAATACTAGACATTCAAATATCAATTAACCTCAAACTGAGAATTTTGGTTTAATTAAAAAAAAACCAAACCACAATATACAAGTCACTATGCAAGATCACAAGCCATAGAGCGGAAATATGGTTAAGTTTTTACAAGAACAAAAAGTATAAGTAAAAACATGATGTTTCTTACTGTTCTAGTACCACAGAGTACATTAAGTAGATGAAATGTTGCAATACCTAAATATCAACATCATCTCAATAAAACTGAGATGTTAAGAGGCAGATAAGGAAGGACTATAAACACGTTAAGTACAGAGGGAGCAGTTTTTATTACATTTGGCATATTTTGTCTCTTTGCTGTCCTGTTTTGTTTAATGCGTATGACCCATATACATACCTAAGATTCCCAGTCTTAGAAAATGGATCAATACATTCATCCCTTGACAATATCCGATGGGAAAAAAGCTTCTTTTCAGGGTCCAAAAATCCTTTTGAAATAAGAAATTAAGAAGTTAATGTTCAAGATGCTTGTTCTGTGTTTACATTCTATATAATTCAGCTATTTTAATCTGTGCAACAGCAGTTTTAGCCAACAGACAATTTTAAGGTAAGCACAGTGGATCAAGTATTTGTAACGAATGCAGTGGGACTAATTTTAAAAATACCATCTCATTTTCTTTTGACATAGCAACAAAATTGAAACTAATATAACTAAATTTGTGACAGCCAAATAAATTAGGCTGAAAGAGATACAGCAGGTGACAGATACATGTGATTTTTGCAACTTACATTTCTCTCTCTACAGGTGTTTCTTTAAAGCAAATCTCTCCTTAGCTCATTATGCCTAGGGACTGCAGAGAAGTCTCACAAGAGTCGGCAATGTGCTGCTATACTTAAGCACAATGGGCAAGTTAAGGGACAGTTTCAGCCAGAGCTCTTGCATTTGTAGGTTTTAAGTTGTACCTCTAAGACGTTTACATATAATGAATATATCCTGGGATTCCTAGAAATATTTAGGCCCAGTTGTAGTAACTTTTCTGACTGTACTCTTTAAAAAAAATAGACAAACCAAAAACAAACAAGGAGAAGCTGTGCTAGCTGATCTTGGAGCAAGATAAAATGCCATTATTTGGAAAATGGTGACTCGGGTGTACAAACACACATGCACATGCTTCAGAACCTAGCCTGCAATAATGAAGTTCATCTTCAGGAGCAGATCACAGCCACAGATTCACTTCAAAAGAAACTGACATTTTACATGCTAATCTGAACTTTTCATTTTACTGAATTTGGGTTGAAGTTAGCATCAACTTCTCATTATTCTTATGAATAACACAAGGCACTCAATACTTATTTGGGAAAATTTTTAAAAGTTTTACTTTACTTTATTTTAAATGGTGGCCAACTTATAGCCAAAACCAGAGTTCAAGATGACTAGAGACTCTAAGGACCAACTTTTATTTTCTTTTAAGGAGATTTGCACAGAACACACGTTCAACTCCTTTTAGAGGTCTAGCTCCCAGGAATACGGTAAGTTGGGTCTTCAAAAACAGAGGATATAAATTAAAAAAAAAAAAATCAGTCATCACTTCTGAAAAGTTGATCCTGTATGTATTTAATATTAATGTGTAGTTGGAATAACTTAAAACCCATAAAAGCAAGAAAATTCCGAGTTAAGGACACAGGTTCAACCTTAACTCACCCGACTATGCTTAAGAATTGCTGCAAACTCGTAGGATCATCCCCTGTAGTGAGACCCTTGCAGTACCTAGGCATAATGAATTGAGAGAATTAGCTACAAGGTTTTATTGCCGTACACACAGATATTTTGACAAACTCTGTAAGCTGTCATCCCAGCTGCTGTTCTCCCCAACCAAACTCTCTTCTACTCATTATCTGAGTACAGAGGCACTCTACACTAGATCGGACAGGAGCACACTGATGGCAAAGCCACCACGAGGCATTCAGTCCAGCTCAAAGGGTAAGAGAAGGGAAGTTGAGCTAGGGAAGCCCAAACACATAAACCCCACTGCCAGGGGTTAGAGCTGAGGCAGTGTTCTGGAGCTGAAAAGGCTTTGATAAAGATTTAGGAATTTCAGTACTTTTGTCCCCTTGATACTTCACTAAAAACACACCAAAGATACAGCTCACCAGAGATGCACCAGCAAGGATAAAAGCCCATCCTAAAAGAATCGTGTCTTTCAAAGCTAAGCTACCCAAATAGAAATATGGAACACAGCACTGGTCTTTTGAAGTTCTTTACATGTCTTAAAGTGTTTTGTTTCTTCTGGATGCTGTTCAGCCAACTGAATTAATGCAAGAGACACAATCCCGATGTGTTCACAACTCGGGAAAATGGCAGATAACATTTCATTTGTCATACACCATTTGTTTTCTCCAACAGTATGTTAATATTGTCTTCAGATCTTTGAAAAGGCTACACTGGCTATTCACTAACTTATTCAGTGATTCTACTGCATGCAGGAGCAAACAAGACGCCTAGTGGCTACATCACATACTGTTAGCTGAAACATTAATTTTAAATTGGCTTGTGATTGCAAACAGAACATAAATCTGAAGAAATAAAAACTTCACATTAAAAATTAGTAGATGCAGATATGCCCTCCGAGATAAAATTAAAGGCTAAATTTAACTTCTTTATTAAGAAACGTAATTATTATACTGCTTTCAGTAACAAAATGTACTGGGAAACCCTCATTATGAAAAACTCTACCATCTTCAAAATAAAAACCTTTTCACAACCTATATATTGAAAGATTTAGAATTTGATGATAGTACACTGCTTGGATATTAACCTTTAATAACGAAGCTGCAGGTTTCAAATGGGTGATACCTGCTGAATGCTTATCCTCTGACTGGCATGTTAGGCAGGACTAAGCAGTTGACTTACCTAGCAGAGACTATTCAAACCCAGTTGTTCTCCAGTATCCCAGACTGGGTCTTTACACACAGTGTCCTACCAAGCTGTGTTACCTGACCTTACATAGACTCTCTTAGAAAAGTGAATTTGTAAATAAGACTTGTAAAATTAAAATAATAAATAAGATCAAGATGTGATGTTCAACAGTAACTAACTCATATTGGGGAAGTCTCAAGTCTTAGCAGCAGATGGAGGTGGATAGCAATTCCTAGTAGAAGTGATAGAACAGTAGGATCCAACACGAATTTGAAGAAGTCCTTTTAAAAATAAATCTAAAATTTAATTTCTGAAGAATCAGGTCACCTTCTGTTCTACTCCAGGTCCTACTTTAGAACCTGGAAAGAGCTGTTGACCCAATCCTTCAATAGTAGCACTGGAGGCCTTCAGACACTGGTGCTTATATATACACACATATCCTGTCAATTATTTATTGAAATACATACTGTAATACATTTGCCATAACAAACCGTACGTACGAATGCACTCAGCTTAATCCTACTTTCTAAATTCCACTATAAATCTTTAGAGTTATTTCACATTGCATTATTGTTGCCTAGTGGCATCTGAACTCAAAATCAGTGGCACCGACTTTTACAACCAGCATTTAAGCTGACTTCAGTATCAAATACACCAAACTTCTCTTATGCAGAGTAGAAAAAAAATTAAGTAACAATTGGTCAAAATAATTATGTAGAAGAGAAATACTATAGGAAGCTTGAGATTATAAAATCCAAAACTCATCTTCATAAACACACTACAAGATACCACTTTGTAAATGTGTCAAACTAAGAAAGGGCTTAGGATAAATGACTTCAGTAGACATAAATGGTGTTTGCAAGTATCAGCTAATGACAATTAAGAGCTGACAGAAGTCAGCTGGGATGAAAGAAATGGACTGACAAGATGTCATCTGTTTACAAAATGAGGAAAAAGTCTTCCAGGACATGGAAGCAGGAGCTTAGAGTTCAGATTTCACAAAGAAATATGGAGAACCTAAGAAAAAACCCTTTTTCTTATGAAAGAGATTCCTGGCATTTTATTACAAGTCCTCCCTTTATGTAACACAGGGATAATGGTAAAGTATCAAACTGACAGCTTTCAGTGAGAAATCATTAACAAATACCGCCATCAAGTGTTCTCTAGATGTACTACCTACCCATTTCTGTTACTGCATCTTGCTACCACAGGTGAGCACACAGACCAAAGGCTGTACCAACTGTTCCTCCATACCAACACACCTCAGCTGAAACTGTCATCATCACTGTATATGTGATCCACTTGTAGTCTGAATGCTTTGGATGAGCTTGAACAGCTTCAGGCAAAAATCCCGAAGTCTGGGGATGTCAGGAGGCTTAGATACCCTAATTTGCCCATTCGGTGGCCATCTCCTCTATAAACAGATGGAGCAGCTCCAGTATGATGCCCACAAAGAGGCTTCTCACATTAGAAGTACCAGCCTGTGTCAGCATGGGGACTGCAGGGCAATTAAAATTTTAGCTCGGAGATTAAAATGAGCAAACACAGGACCAAATCACACAATGAGAGAAGATCAATCATGGAGAAAGAAAGCACTTACACATCAGGAGTTAACTACCTCTGCAACTCATCCTTCTCCCTAGGCTCTGAAGCTACACATCTTCTGACCTGATTTGGTGTGCATCTTCTGATCTTAGGCCACATGCAGGCTTTGGCACATAAATCCAAGTGAGGAAGACTGACCACCCACTTCCTTACTACCAGGTATTTAGACCTCGGGTATAAGAAAGTGACTCCCCTTTCACTACACCATGAGTAACCACACTAAGAAGGACAGGAGGGTACAAAAGTGTTAACACATTAGCAGTACACAATGTATAACTCAGCAGTTAGACTGACAAAGCTTTAGGAAGATTCGTCAAACAACTCGGCTAGTAAATACTGAGTAGTGTAGAAACATTCACCTGGATGGGCAGAGCAGGACACGCATCTCCTGAAATTTCTTCCAAGAAGAAGCAGTTGGAGACCACAAACAGGTATTGCTTTCTGATCACAGAAGTCTCTCACATTTGTCATTACAAGCACCTTCTGTGTCTTATTTAACATGCATAAAGAATTATCTGATTAGACAATTCTTCTCTAAACTGTTGGTTTGGAGTCTTCCTTTTTTGCCAAGAAGTGGGATCACTGGGATAGCATTGCTCAAGGCACAAAAAAGTAGATGGGAAAGACAACTTAAAAGAAAAAAGCCAGGAGACATGGAACAGCAGCAAGGACAGTCTGAGATGCAGTCATAGCCTACAACACTGTTAATAACATTGTCTTAGTCCAACAGACTTGGCAAAGGAGAGTCTGAGGTGAAAATGCTATTCTGTCAAGGAAGACCCAAGATGAGTTGAAAGCAAATTCCACAGTTCAAACACATGGTCACACTCCTAACATGAATCTGACCCATATGCTATATAACAGGGTAGGCTTCTTTTATGCTTGTTGGAAAAAAACAAAACGTTTTAACCAGTGACCCATACCATGGACTACTATTGGTGTAATTTAAATGCAAATTTTCAGACAGTAGGAGAAAATATTTCTAAGTTCTTGAGAAGAATATGTGAAAATACTGCTAGATATGTGCTTTCCCTTAAAGCAGTGCATCTCAGCTCCAGGACACAAACAGAACTGCTGTAAATGGAGTTACAGCAGATGAACTTCCTTTGGTGAAGGAAACAGTGGTGGGGTGGAGATGTGGGGTGCTTCCCATAGGAGGAGATAATTTCACGTTGATTTTTATGGAACTGTTGCTTTAGAGTTCTAAGACAAGTGATGTTGCAGATCATTTTAGAGCCCATCAGCATCATTCCTTACTTAATTCAACAGGAAGGCAATAGTTCTCACGCCACAGTCTGATTCTCTAATCATCAAGGAAGCAAAAAAAGCAAATGTCTGATGGCAAAAAAAGGATTATTTCTAAAATGACAGGCCATACAGGCACTGCCTTGCAAATGAACCAAGAACTCTGCTTACAGAACTATTTAGGTAGTGTTTTTGCACAAAACAAAGAACAAATACGTGAAAACAACCACAGAAAGAAAACTAGTTACATAAATATGAAGGCTGATTTTGTAAATAAATGTAACATACTACTCACCTGCAATTGTATGTGCATAAAGTCTGCTGCCAAAAGTAAAAACATGTAATTCGTACAGCTTGGCAATTTTCTCCAGGAATTCCTTACAATGAGGACGCAAACGAGTATGCAACATGGGCTCACCTCGACCTAACTGGAAATGAAATATTCCCTAGAAGAAAAAGCATGTTTCTTATTATCAAAATACCAAGCAAAAATACCAGCATTGCAGAAGTGCCCTCTTCCATCACTTCCACTACTCCTATTCAGTCTGACTAGGCTAAAACATGTTTCAGCCACAAAGATTATGTGGATGAATAAAAAACAAAGCACATTTTTCCTCTGTGCCAGGCAGTCCAACACTAAGGTTTTCAAATGGAGGAAGCTGCCCTGTTGAAAAGTTTACGAACAAGGTGACTTCCATTCAAATCTTTACCCACAGCAAGCCAATCTGAGAAAAAGCAACTTGGGAAATTTCTCAATACGTTCAGGATCTCAAAGGTGTGAACACATGCTGAGCCTACAGGACATGACAGAATGGCAAGAGGAAAGAAAAGAGAACTAAGGAACCACAGTTTGCACAACACTGGAGTTTGAATTTGCATCCTCCTGTACAAGAAACTGCAGACACATCCTAATGTGCTTCTTGTTTTACAGTTTCCAAATTGAATATATTACAAGCCACTGTCCCTACCAGTTCAATGACAAGTGTTTTGTGAAGCAATTAAGCAGCAACACCCAAATTCCCACCCAAAAAAACAAAGCTGAAGAAAAAAAAATAATCACTAGACATTCGTGGAATGCCAGACATAGTAACAGATAGGGTTACCCAAAAAGGGACTCTGAATAGTAATTCACTATATCCACCTCAGATCTGGAGCGAAAAAAGTCTCATTACTGAGTACTCAGCTTGTGAATTGTAGAGCAAGGAAAGCAGAGATTAAAAATAGCTACCTGATACTTCTCACTTAAAGTGACTGGGATGGAAAAGTGCAGGAAAGCATAAATGAAAGAAAGAAAGCCGTCAATTTAAATGTAAAGGAAAAAAGAACATATTTCAGAAGACATGTTTCTCATTTTCTGGTATTTTTCAACTACAGCTTAAACTAACCACAGAATGTTTTCTTAAAGAACCATCATTTAAATATTGTTAGAAATATTCCTGCTGTTACTTTGGCTTGAAAGTTAACAGCAAACACGAACCTTATTAGACATCTGTTGGCAGTGCTGTTCTGTAGTATGGATCAATGTCTGGTCCAAATCTACCATGAGCACCAGTTTTCGATTTCTGTGTAGTCGCTGCTGATCTTCTCTCCCTAGCTGCTCAGCTTGCTGTAACAAATCATTCACAATTAAGCTTAGAAGAAATAAATTATGTTTATTGCCTTTTCTGGATTGTAAACTTGAGAAGTTCTGCTACAAACTAATTGCATGAGAAATGATGCTTCAAGGTAACTGTAGTGATGGCAGCTTTGTCAGCAATTATTCTGTAGAAAAAAAATACTCCCAAAGTCTGCTCTCAGATCTTTGTGACACTAGTAACTCCTGAAACTGATAAGCTCAACACAACTTCCAAATGTAATAAATAAGTAACCACTGGATTAATTTAAGGCCAAGAATCTTGAGAGGAAATAGCAGCAGCTTTGGGGTACACAAAGGACAAGTTCAGTAGGTCTGAAAACTCTGGTTCAGCAATTTTGTATCAATGAGGTACAATAGGGCTGACAGCACGAGGATGATAATTAAAATGAAGCTGCTAACGACAGAAATGATTGTAACTGTCAACATGAGCTTAAAGAACATATGCCTTTGGACATAAGTAGTTAGATCATGCAGTTCTGTGTGGGCACTGCTATCAAAGACTTTATACTGTAAATTTGAGTTGAAGTTTACTTCTCTTGTGTCTACTTCCAAATTTTCAGAGTACCACATTGAGCTCTGTGTTGACTTTAACCACTTCTGATAGCAAGCTGCAGGGCTACCCACCACATGGCTAAACTTAAAAGCAAAGTTCAGTGAAGATGCAGGAGTCAAGTGCAGACTGCCCTATGAAATGCTCCTCTGTGATAGGGACACTTCTAGCTGCTTTTATCTTCACATTTCTTCTTATTGGTGTTCTTTCAAGAGTTACAAAAAAAAAAGACAGCGAGCAGCAATATAAAAAGGTAAAAAAGATCAAGTTGGTAAGAAAGATAAATGTTTTTTTCTCTAAATAAACTGAGGGATGAACAAGCATATTTTGGTAACTTGGCCAAATGGAGTATTTGAAAAATAATGAAATCAATGTAACATACATGTAAGTTGCAAAAAAACTAGCTTCACTATACCTAGTGGGACCAATTTCAAGATGAAGGGTGAAGCTAGGTTTCAAAGACATTGCAAGCTTTGAACACATCTCAAGCTAGTGGAACACAAAGTCCCCACCAACTGCTCATTCTTAGAGACAAAAACATTAAAGCAGTAAGGTTGCACACTGCTGTCACAGAGGCACCATCTTTCCAGTGCACAGCTCTAAAAAAACCCGCTAGGATAAACACAAAAAACCCCTAGGTTACTGATGTTCAGCACCAAATTCCCCTTCAAAGGGAAGCCAGACTTTCTGTATGAAGTACATACAACATTGAGGAAACTCCTGTAATTCAGCTTCACAACTGTGGAGCTGCAGTGAAAGTGTGATGGTTCTTACCTCAGAGCTAACCTTCAGTTCTGGGACACTGTGAACCATAGACACAGTTGCTGTGGATAATGGCATGTTCTGCTTTCCATTCCTGCTTCGTATCCTATTCACACAGGGAAAACAATCATTAAAAGAGAGTAACAGTTTAGGGAAATGTTGAACACACTAAAATCTGTAAAATCAAACTTGTCACCATCAAAAAAACTCTGATTAAAAAGAGCTATTTTGGCTAATACACTCAAATTGAAAATTTCAGGGTGACAAAACAAATGCCTTGTGTAAACAGCAAAAGTGAATTCAGACACTTTGCAACAGTGGCACAGATCTTGCCCATTTCCTTTTCATGTGTTGGTTCTATCCACAAGAATCACCAAATGCCTGTCTCAGCAGCAATTTTTCAGTGAAGAAACAGACATTATTACACTATTAATAATGTGATCAAGAATTAATATATTCAGATCACTCAACTTTAAGCAAAAAGTTCATGAGCTAATCTCAATAGATTTTTTTTTTAAGAAAACCAAATGTGAAAGAGTGCTTTATGCTGAAATTTATCTCTTATGGGAAACTCCCTCTCAGCTTTCTGTACAGGAGCACTCCGAGTGCACCTACTTATGTGAGGCAGTAATGAACACTGTTCTCCTTCCCTACTACTGTGTGCAACTTCAGCCACTCATACGGGTGTGATTCACCACCCCTACCAACACTCACAACAGAGAAGCAAAGTAAATGAGAGAAGGAAGGGCTTAGATCCCTAAACAAAAGCAAGGAAAAGCTGGCAGAAAGAGCTGGGAATACTCACTGAGTCAGGTCCTGGCCACATTCTGCACACAAGCCCTTCATAACAACAGGATGGCTGCATCCTTCCAGTCTCACCAAGACACCCCTGAAACAGATGTAGGCATTCCATTTACTGCAGGTTGATTTCAGACACAAAGACTGCAGATAGAAAGAGCTCAAAGAATAATTTCTGGTTCCGATTTCAGTGCCAGCCCCCTAGATACATGCTTTTTGCCCCAACATGGGAAAAAACCACGAAGTATTCAAGTCAACCAACTTCACACCTTCAAAAGCCAGCAAAACTTGTATCGATGTCAGTTTCTAACCTTAGTTTAGCAAAGTTCAGTGTATTAACAAAACAAGCACTGTTTATCCACAAACAGTTTACATTCAGTTAGATACAACTCCCCATCAACACGCTAGTGAGCTCCCCAGTGATGAAAATCAATACAGAAACTTTGGTTCTGTACTCATTTATCTTAGTTTATTATTTTCTCGTGTCATGGCAGAAACATACTGCTTCAGTCTTCTGCCAAAAATACTTTAATCTTTGATCCTTAAGCCTTGGATTGCCACATTTTAAAGTAAAGACGTGCAAAAGGATGTTCTTCCTTCCAAACAGTGGCCAAACCAAACCAGGAACAGAGCCTGAAACGCTGACAAGTGGGACATTCACTATTCAAACTGCTTAGAAGACAAAGCCTGCTTTTCAGTTGAATGATGCAACTAAAGTACATCTTTGTTCAAATTCATTCTCAAAATTCAGGGTCTTGAAAATACCATTTTTATTTTCTCTCAATTACTTGAACAATCCTTACAAGAGACTTTGCCCATTTTCTTCAATACAGATGAAAGAGCTGATATTTTTTATTTTTTAAACTTTAGTAAGTTCAGCTACTACCAAATTTCCTCAACTCTGCAACCACAAGCTGCAATATCTCTCTAATATTTTAGAAAAATAAAGTCAAGCAGCTAAAAAAGCCCCAAATCCAAGCTCTTTCGTAAGCTGGTTGAGTGCTTTCTCTTTGGCTTCAAGTCTGCATTACAATAAGCAGGCAGCACCAGGAGAAAAACTTGTTTCATGTGCTTGGATCTCTCACTCATACATTTGACTATTAAGCATTTGCGAATTCCAAAAGGAAATCCACTTCCAACCAATGCTTGCAGCTGCTGACTTCCAGCATGTCACTGATGTTTCAATGATCAGAAGACCCATGACTCTACTGACAAAACTGCAGTTGATGCCCGTGCTGATGATTTTTTCCTCTTTAAGGGTGAAAACTAGATTCAGGCTGGGTTTATTCCAAGAAGTCTTCACAAGCCACCATGCCACCAGTACTCCCATTTCAAAGAGCACAGATCTGTTCCCTTCTCACTGGCAGCCACCATCTGCTTGGAAGCTGCATCTCCTCTTCCCGTGTCAGTGCTTTTGAGCTCCTTTTCTAAACCCAGTAGGTGTTTCCCAGAACACAAACAATCAGCAGTCATTCTTGGCTTTGGACAAGAACTACACAAGACACGAGCTATTTTTGCAGCCCTTCACTATTGGCAAGTCACTGATTATTTAGTTCTCCACTCCTGCCCCTATGTTTGCACTACTTTGGCTCCTCTCCCCCTTCCCCTCCCATGACAATACGGCTGTCTTGCTGTCCTTGACTTGCATGCATCACTAAGTTCCTTCTGTTTAGGCTGCCAACTCACTCTAAGGGCCATATCAGTATTGCTTATCTTTAACCTGTGTTCAGTGTATTAACCTGAAATTACACAGACATCTAAAGGCAAAACCCCCCACACTACAAGCTACAGAAACGTGCAAGAGTTAACAATGACTGAGGTTTTTACCCCAATTTAATTGGTTTTCAGCAGTTCAGGAAAAAAGTCTTTTGATGCTATCTTAGAAGTCAAAATACCTTCAGGCATTCTCTGCTTCGCATGTGAGTAATGTCCCACCCCAGGAATGCCAGAGGAGGGGCTGGTTCACTCCTGGGCTGAGCTAAGGTTCAAACTAGGACACGCAAGAGCTCTGGTTCACGTACCTTTTCATTTTAACAAGGGGCACATTTTGACAAGAAAATGAGAGTTCCAAATTATTCCTTGCTGTTGTTCCTGAACAGCACCCTTACACCCCGCCACACACCAAACAGCACTGCTGAGCACCAGCTCTGCCCCAGGACACCCAATTAATGATGCTGGTTGGAGTTGTACACAATCCCAAGCTCTGTCATAGCATCCTCTGCAATGATGTTTAACCCAAAGGACAGAGGGAGAACTCCAGAGCACCGGCCAACTTCTGAGCACCACACGACCACGCTGGCCAAGTTTCAGGTACAACTGTCAGGTTCTTAAGCAGACCCAAACAACCTACACACTACTTAATGCTGCAGAAAGAAGGCCTGGACTCTACCAAGGCTTTAGAGTACTTAAATATTTTAGTAATTTAAATTTACCATACATGATTTAATTACTAAGGGAATATACTGGGGAAGAACAAGCATAGAAGCCAGGTAAAATGACTTGTAAATTAATTGTAAAGTGTACTTGTAAAATTACTTGTAAAATTAATTTCAGAACTGGAAACACTCCTTTTGCTGGGATTTTTAAAATTCAGTGGCCAAGATCCGAGGTAATTATCAGACAAGAGTGATCTGACCCGAAGTGTGCATGCCTATCTTCAAATGGCTGCATACACCAAATAGGGGTTCAGGTTCTTGCTTGTTCTTTTCTCTGGGTCACGAGTGAAATCTGCTTAAAAGAACAGAGCCACTCCCTACTGTGTTTCTGGAGAGGAAGATAAACCCTCTCCTCCCCCAAATCTGAAGGATTACAACACGTCCTACTGCTGGCAGCACTAACAGCATCTTCCTGCCTCTCCTCAAGCTCCTCCAGGAGTCACTTGGTGACAAGCAGAGCTCACGGACTACTCCAACAGTGTTCCAAGGAAAGCTGCCACAAAAGATACAAAAATCTGTTCCAGATTTACAACTGTCACAACTGTGCAGTGAGGCAGACACGGGGATAGAGCTGTTGGGCTGTGGAAGGCACACGGATTTTGTGTGGAGGGGACAGGCTCTTCCCCTGCTCTAGCGTGGGGTCCCTCCCACAGGAGATGGTCCTCCAGGAACCTTTCCAACGTGAGTCCTTCCACAGGCTGCAGTTCTTCACAAACTGCTCCAGCATGGGTCCTTTCCACGGGGTGCAGCCCTTCAGAAATGGACCCACAGGGTCACAAGTCCTGTTGGCTAACCTGCTCCAGCGTGGGCCTCTCTCTCCATGGGTCCACAAGTCCTGCCAGGAGTCTGCTCCAGTGCTGGCTTCCCCCAGGGTCACAGTCTCTTTTGGGCATCCACCTGCTCTGGCATGGGGGTCCTCCATGGGCTGCGGACGGATATCTGCTCCACTGTTCACCTCCATGAGCTGCAGGCTCCACCATGGACCTCCTTCCTCTCACCTCAGCCCAGCTTACCACTGTGTTCCTTCTGTCCCCAGCCAAGACCACCTGTGATTACCTGAAGAGATGGGATTTGCCTTCTGCACCTGCAGGTGCCCATCTAGGGAAGCAGCTATGGATGAGCACCAGAACAGCCCGGACACTGGAGCAGCAGAAGATGACTGAGAACGAGACAGTCTGACACACACACAGAGCTGGCACCAAAGCTACACGCGTGGTTTTCACTTCTTCCTGTGCCTGTGCGATCTGGGAGGACCCTGTGGTCTCCACCCCTCTGCCCTAGAAAGCTGCACACACTAACAGAGAACATCACAGCTTCTCAGAACATGTCGCCACTTTCTCTACAAGACACTTCAGCACAGTCCCTTTGTCAGTCACTTCCAAACAACAAATAAAATGGGAAGAGCCTTACTACAGGATGCAGAATCCTCAACAGCTTCCTACAGCCTGTGCAAACCACATGAAGTCCAACAAGGCCAAGGGCAAGGTCCTACACCTGGGTCAGGGCAATCCTAAATCCCTAAAGCCCATTTCCAACCAAACCTGACTGAGCAGCTTGGTTCTTTTAGATAAGAAAGTTCCTAGAAGTTTCGTGAGAACAGAGTGCACCATAAAGAAGAGACTGTACTCTACCATTGGGTGCTACCAGCTACAGTGGGAGCTCCCAGCTCGTTAGGTGCCAGGGAACTGGGAAGAGGGGAACAAGGAGGCAATGAAGGATGGAACCCACCCCCCCCCCTTAGAACTTGGATCTTTTTGAATATGAAATTCAAGCAAACACACGACATGCATTAAAGAGCAGCTTCCCTGGTACCACAGTATAGGATGGGAAGGGAAAAAACACACAACAAAAAACCCACAGGGAACAAGCTGGAAAGATACACAGTGAAACTTACTATAAAAAATAAAAACAATGGAATGAATCCAAGGGTAGAAAGGAATTAGCTGAGAGATAGAGCAAGCTGTTGTTAAGTGTTATTCAACAACCCTCAGTGTCTGGCAACGAGGTTTTCTGCAGACTCTAATAAGCTCATTAAATGTTTGACAGGATATCATGGAAACATTTGTGTCTGGCTGAAGCAGCAAGTTGTTTTTCCTGTAGTTTATTACAAGTGTCATCGCTTCGAAATAAACAGCAATTCCTCAGCATTTTATTCCCCTGGAAGGCTGTGAGATGAAAGGCACTGGGGCCCAGGGTTCAGTGTCCACATCTTGGGTGGTAAAGCAGGCCCTGGGGCACTGTGACATTGGACAGCCCAAGGAGCACAGCCTTTTTGTAATATGCAATCACGTTTTCAATATGAAAAAATGCAAAGCAACAACACAGAGCGCTGTAGTTTTACAGAACAAATTCCAACCTCTTTCCTGCTTTCTCCTCCAAAAGGAGGACACACGAGTTTTGCTTCACTGGAGTCGGGATAGGTGCAAACAAGGTCACTCACAACGCCCAGACTCTAGGGCCTGCACGAGAAGGTAAGTGTTAGCTATCAAACCCCTGCAGTCAGACACAGACACCCAGCTGAAGTGTACAGGTAATCACTATTTCAGGAGACTCTGCTGGACTGAACCAGACAAGAGACGTTCAGTGCTCTCCTGGATGCACCTCGCCAGCAGGGCCTGGAAGGGGACAGCAGTTTGCTATCAGAAATGCTTATGGAAATACTCACATCAACCAAAACACTGACCCAGCCCAGAACCCTGCCACGCCACTAGCAGCTTCAAAGTGATTAACCTTGATGTGCAACCAGCATTAATAACACACGGAGCACTGCAGCAGTTCTTCATGTTTTATTTGTTGCTCCTGCCACCCATAGAAATTACACTTCATTAACATCAAAGACCTCATTAACTGCTTGCTGTCATCCTGGCTACTGAGAGTCTTAGCAGGGCAAACACCTTCCTCTCTCGCATCCTTGCTGGATGTTTGATGCCAGCCAACCTCTGCTACCACCAGCCAAATCCATCTCCTGCCTGTCGCAGGCTGTCACCCTCACCCCTGTGGTGACAGCTGATGTGGCCTGCCCAGACAGTCACTGGATCAAGGGATGGGTCCTGCTGAAGAACGGACGGAGAAGCTCAGCCCTCTCCCAGCCAGATCAGTCACTTTGAGTTCAGTGCAATGCAGACCAGGAGCACTGAGACAGGACCGTGCAGAATGCAGGGGGGACCATTCACACCACTGGCAACGCCAAGAGTCGGGCAACAGAACTACAAGAGAACCAAGTGCTGTATATGCAGAACCACCTTCATGTACCAAAAGACTTCATCTCATACCTGATGTAAAAGAAAAATACCCAGAAGTTAGAAATGTGCCTCCCTAAGAGGAAAGGCATGCTGAAAGATGTCACTACTTTCAGAAATAACTATTGCCAAGTTGACACAGGAAAAATATACCCAGTCACATCACTTCTCTTCAAATAAAAAGGTTTAATCAACTTGTGTTCCTGTGTTCTAGTGAAAAGGAAAAATATTTGGAATAAACACGGTATTTCTACAGCATTGAAGTGCCTGACAAATATTTGCACATGTTTGGTTTATGGAGAATTCGGAGCTAAATGTTCCAAACCCACTTTTTTGAAGGCAGCAAATACCACCCTGGATAGTTTGGGTTAGAAAAAGCCTCTTCTGGAGAGGCTGAATAAATTTCAGCTACGTTTCCTCTCGTACTTGCAATTGCATTTCAATACTGCACAACCTTAATGTGTACTTAGGTATTGCCAACAGGTAGTGGAATGTTATTCTTTCCAGTCCACAAACCGGGCAGACACGAGCAAGAGATTAAACACTCATCAAAAAAACCTTCCAGAGTGACCAAAGCCACGCAGGTGCATCTCCAGCTCCTGACCAGCTCTGCTACACATGGGGCATGCTGCTTCTACCTCTGCACTTAAACTTTTCTCTTACATTCACCCAGTAAACACCAGTACAGCCTCCAACACGGGGTGCACACAGGGCAGTCAGAACCCCAGGTGTGTGGTGTATGATAGCAAGAACTGACTCCTAGCAGAATAAGAGGCAAATAATCAAGTCGATCAGGACTAAACAAACTCAATACAAGCACTGTATAAAAACTGGTGCACGCAAGTTTAGCTTGAGCAAAGCTAAACCTAAAATGCTGATACATCAGACACAATTTCAATTATTTGCATTTATCATTTAGAATCTTTTTGCTCTGGTTTTCCTCCCAAGCATTCAGCTAACACAACAGAGAGCCAACAAGACAACTTTATCTCCCCCTGCACTCAGCACCATCGAGATGGATTTCACCATGCACATGGTGTTTTACAATTCCAGCCTGTATTTTTGAGCTGTTTTCAGGCTAACCTAGCACTTGTGGTACCTTTGTTCTAACCCAGCTGTCCACGCTGCACCAGATGCAGGAGCAGGATGCTCACGGGCACGAAAGGAAAGCCACTGCCTTATCTCAGGAAGAGCAATACTCTCTGCAGCGAGAAAAGCACAACTGGTATCTCCTCTGCAGCATCTCACAGTGCTGAGGAAGACTCAGACTGGTTTTTCCTGGACCTTTGCAAACCCCCCCGTGCACAGATGTTTTGCATACACTGCTGATCTTCAGCCGGGGAAGTCCAGGCCAGGCTGCACCCACCCAAAACATCGAGAGCTGCAGGAACAGAGCACAGCTTGCAGGGGAGCAGCGTTTTGGTGGCTTCCAGGGGAGAGAAACCTGCTTGAAGCACAGGGCAGTGAGCACCAGCACTCCTTAACCGGTACCTGCCAGGCCCTACCTGCTGTGAGCCGTGTGAGGAACTTACAGCCGCCAGTGCCCGACTTCCCAGGACAAAGGCACAGTCACACCGTGCCCTTACACTGCTCTCGGCGGGCTCGGGCTGCGCCACGGCACACACCGAGCCCGCAGCACCGGGAGCTCAGGGGCTGCCGGTGACACCGCTCCGAGCACCCGAACCCTCCCCCCGCACCGCCCGCACGGAGCCGAGCGGGAGCATCCCCGGAGAGCCCCGGGAGGAGCCCGGCTCCGGGGCCGAGCTGCCCGGGAAGGGCCCGGCTCTGGCTCCGGGGCCCGTGCCCGCCCGGCCCTGCCCT
>VZRW01009826.1:41920-79896 GCA_013398125.1 Aegotheles bennettii | reverse complement strand
GCCCCTCAGGCGGCCCCGCTGCGCGCCGCTGGGCCAGCGGTGCTGGATGGAGCTGAGGGCTGGAGCTGAGGGCTGGGCCGTGGGCACTCCCCGCCGCCACACGCCGCGGAGCGTGCAAGTGCCTCAGATCCCTGCTCCCTGCCGGCGAGCCCAGGGTTCCCGTGCCCACACCCACAGGGCCTGCACGGGGCTCTCCAGAGCGCGGCCGAGTGGCTCGCTGACAGCCAGGGCCTGGTCACCACAGTCTGCAGGCAGCCTCTGAACAGCTTCTCCTCCAAGCATGTCAGTAGAGACACCTCAAACAAGGACAGTGTGGGCTGGTGGGGAGTTTGGCCTGCAAGACGTTGCTGTGAGCTTCGTGTCAGGTTGTGAGGCCGCCATCACACGACACTGACGGGTTGTGAGGCCACCACAGCCACCAGTGACCAGAGAGAGGGGAGTAATGGAGAGAACATTGCTGTGTGTCTGCCACCCGCTCCCAGTGCTCAGGCTAACCACACACCTTCCACATCCCTCCCTCGTACAGTGAACTGAAGGGAGCTGCTTTCAGTACTAAGGAACTGTGAGAAGAACAGTTCAGCTCCATGTGAAGGCATTGGACACCCCTCAGGAGAATGTTCACTCATTCTCTTCTGCTCCAGAGTTCGTGCCCAAGGCAAGTGTCTCCAGCCAGGGTTTTAAGGAGATGTTTGTGTGCATAAATGTCCTGGGGTGCGTGAGGAGGGGTTGATAGTACCTTGCCCTTATTGGAGGGATTCATCTACAAGAAATGTTACTATAGCAATTACCAGGGTTTGAAGAGTGGGAAATAAGCGAAGGGTGAGGCCACACACTGAACACCAGATTTGAAACTGACTACTGAGCAGTAGCTGTGTGAGCCCCAGCTGGTCTTTATATTTGGACTAGCAACTTTAATTGCTATGTTCCCTAGCAGGTATTATTCTTAATAATATTCCTTTAATGTTGTCGTGTGCATGTAGCAAAGGTACATCAGCACAGGTGAGTCCTTTCCTCTTGACATACTGCTTCTTCCTTTAGAAGGCTGCACAGTTCTCACTGGGGAGGTTGGTAGTATCTCTGCTACGTATGTTGCTCTATTTGCTCTATCTTCATCTGAAATAAAAGTAAGCAGCACCGAAGAAACATGTCCACATCCTTTGGCACATGAAAAATGAAGTTTACACCACCAGTGACCACTGGCAAGGCCACTGTGGAGCTCCATGGGGAAGTGCTGACTTGCAGCATTTCTCCTGAACCCTTATCCAACCAGTGTTTTAGCTTGCACTTGGGCTTCTTTCTTTTGGGGTTGGGTTGATGATGTCCTGCTCAGGGACAGCAGGCTGCACTCAAGAGTGCAAAGGAAAAGAGACAGCCTCAAAGACCAGGATAATTCATCAGGAATTTCCCTGTTGTTAAAACTTTTATAGACTTCCAAGTCTAGCAGAACCCTGTTCCATCATGAGTGGTAGTGATGATGGTAAAGGAGGGACTGAAGCAATAGCTGAGGTGGGAAGGGACCTCTGGAGATTGTCCAGTCCCAACCACCCGGCTCAAGGCAGGGCAGCTAGCAGGTTGCTCAGGGCCATGTCCAGGTGGGTTTTGAACATCTCCGAGGATGGAGACTTCAACGTTGTACCTGTCCTACCAGACCCCCTTGGATGGACAAGGGCAGACAATGTTTGGTCCCTGACTGGCAGGTTTGGTGTATGTAAGAGCTGAGTGAGTGAAGTCTGACACTGCATGGCCACACAGGGCTGGAATTGGCGTTGTCTCGGGTGAGGGAGGAAGTAAGGAGAGCTCACCTCACCTTGGTCACCTCGATACGGTCACTCTTTGTCTCTGGAACAAACTAAAAGTGTGCAGCAGCTTCTGCAGTGCTGCTGATCTCAGAAAGCCCCTGCAGTCCCCCCTTCCACGGGAACTGGTTTGTGATTTTCTCTGCACCTGTAATCCTGCAGATGGAGAGCTCAGCCTGGAGAACAACAGAAATCTGCACAATTATTGTTATTGTTTCTGGTTACTTTGATTGCACTGAGACAAAGCTTTACAAAATAATTGCACCTGTCAGTCCTCGGCAGGGGCAAAGGAGAGTGCCTGAGATGGTGTGTGATGAGGACGTTAGGGGACGACTCTGTAATTCTCTGAAGTAAGTGTAATTCTAAGGAACGCGCTGTGTTAAAATGCTTGACTTCATGTCTGGTTATACCAGATGGTTTCCATCAAGAGGCAGATGTTTTCCCCAGTCTTCCCCTCAAAAAGGATATCAGAATTTAACCACGCCTTTGTATTTAAGTAGGTAGCACGAACAAAAGCATATGCTGTAGATATCAGCTTCGTGTAGCTGTTGGGTGAAGGCACGGGGGTGGCAGGTACAGCTTGGTGTGGAAGCATTTCTTGCACGTGAAATATTTTAAAAAATAAATGCATTCAGTGTGGCTGGCTTCTAAGGAGATAAAGGAGATAATCTGCAGTTTATTTACTTAAGGTTGAAACGTGCTTAGCTAAAACCTCTCTTAAAATAAAAGACACGTTACCCTGCTACGGGTGTTCTAGCTTTAATGAGAATTCAAAATGCATCATACAATGCCTCTTAAAGGTGACTTGCCTGAGGATTTTCCTACTCAGACTGATGGCTTTGGTGCTGTGAGCCTGTCACAGTGTACTTAATCCACACTAATACCTGTTCCATAGTAATTTTTGGGAGGCTGTCGAGCACAAGGTGGGCAACCTCCCAAAATCTACAAGCAGCTTATAGAAATCTGGAAATGGGCAAGTACCACAAAGTGTGTGCTATGTACCTCACCTCTCTGAGGAGAGCTGGGGGGTAGTTTGCAGACAGGACGTGACAGCAGCTCACCAGCGACCCACGGACCCCGCTCCAGTGCAGAGCCTGGGCGTGCAGCTGCGGCGCAGGGTGGCTGGGCAAAGTCACGCTCGGCTTTCCCCTGCGGCCAGGGGTCTGAAGGAACCAGCTGTGCTGGTGCTAGACAGCCCCGCTGCCAATGACATGAGGTAATGTTGTTATGAGCTGCATCTGAACTGCTCACAAGTGGTGCAAAAGTTGTTCAGAAGTCCCAGATTGGCCAGTCCCTGGGGCAGGGAGTTTACAGCTATTTAGATATAATTCCTCAGTGCGAGAAGTCTGCAAGGAGGTATCACATTCAAATATTGCAATAAAATATGGAGACGTTCAAAAGCTCTCACAGCTCTTCCGTGCCCAGACACCTCATTGAATCCACTGTGATAACCAGTGACAGATTTCATCTGGGGAAGTGAAATCACCTCATCCTGTTTTTTGCATGTTTCCAGTAGGAAGGGAAGCTTTGTCTTCCTCCAAAGCAGCAGGACTTACCATCAGAAGCTAGAGCAGCTATTGCTGGATGTGAGCACCCCAGGCAAAAGAGGTTTGATGAGTTTGGCAATCTTTCCTGGTTCTAGGCTCTTCTCAACCAAGGACCTTCTGCCAGGGTTTCTGCTGGCTCCCACAGAAGTGACTTGGGGGATGACTTTAACACAGAGAATACAGTAAGTGTGTATCTGGGGCTAGATCCCACTCACACTGATCTATCACAAATGTTGTCAATTGCCTTCAAAAGTAGATGGTGCGAATGCTTAGCATCACAATAGCCAATTAGCAGGCAGTTTAAATTGTGCTGTCACCAACTTTTGCATCACCTGGATCTTTGTGTTTGAAAATGCGAATTTCATGCTCATTTAATGTAAGGATCTTTTTTTCTGTCAAATATACTTGGCAAAACTCTGTGCTTTGCAGTGGAAATACAGCGCAGATAATTTAGCTGCTTAACCTTTGTTTTTCTTGGGCAACCTGAAAGAAAAGGATATAAAAGCCAAAGCATCTATGAAAGTTAGTTACGTTTCCCCGCTGCTCCTTCTCTGTGAGCGGGGTTAGTTTCACACCAATGGATTTGCACAGGTGTGTTGTGAGCAGTGTAGACACTTTGGGATGGGTATTTTGCTGTGTAACACTATACAGACTGGCTCGTGCCAGCTCACCTGCACAAGAGTTTATCACACACACACCTACCTGAGTGTGTATACACCAGCACAGACACTTCCTTCTGGTCCAGCCCTTGAAAACCCTACAGGTAGTTGTCCTTACTCATAAAGTAAACCATTATTTACTTTGTTGGGGCTACTCCCACGGTGTCTTCAGTCACGCTTCTCATCTTGGAGCCCATGCAGTTTGAAATGCATGACTTGGAAGCATGAATCAACACTTCTCCCTTTCTTAGCAGTGATGAGTACAGCTTAACATCCCTTCCCTCCTCTGCAGAAGGCAAACATGTCTAAACATTTTCACTTCAGAAGAGAAGCTGATGACAGAGATCCCTGTGCAGTCACAACAGAAGTTCATCCAAGCTCTAGACTGGGCCATGGGTGAGACAGGATGGGCAATTTTAATAACTGAAGCTGTTTGTGACTCCAAAACTTCAGAGCAGTGATTTCCAGCCTGTGCTCTGCAGGCTCCTGGGACTGGCAAGTCCATGGATGATAATGAACGAAGACACTTTGCTGTCCAAAGCTTCCTGCAGATGTGAAACTTCTTTCCCTCACCTCCACTGAAAAATGCATAGACATGAAAATCAGCAAACGGTCAGCAAGCCCTGCCGTAATGAAACGTTGCTCTTCTTCTTGGACCTGTGCAAAACGTTTATTCAGACCAAAACTTTTACCCTTTCCCCCTCCCAGTGCCATGAGTCTCCAGCCAAGGAAAAAATGGGGGTGTTGAACCCCGCTTTGGCGACCGGCTGGGCAGGCAGTGCTGGTGCTGTCCCTGTGTGGTGGCAGAGCCAGACTGCTCCCCTGGCCTGGGGACACTCACGCTTCTCTGTAGTCTCCTTCAGGCAGAGTGCTGCAGAGGGGTCCATAAGGAGAAATCATGCTGCAAATACTGAGCACAACAACTTTTTTTTTTAAATGGGAAAAAAAAAATCTATTTAGAACAACAGGTTAAAAACCACTCAGCTGGGAAGTGAAAAGTGTGTTGTTTCATCTGCACAGGTAAAATGCAACAGGTGAGATTCTGAGTTCAGAAGAGGCGTTCAATAATACTTTTCTGCTTGTGGTGGATCAGGAAGAATTCAGAAAACCAAGCAGGAATGCAGGTAGGAAAGGGAGAAGCTGTCAGCAGCGATTTTTAATCATAGAAAAAAAATCATAGCTCCGCGAAGAAGATAAGCAGAATCAAGTGATCAAGAACGGAGCTGCTGATGAGTGACAACAAAAAATGACATGGTCTGGTGCCTTGCTGAGGAAAGATGTGCCTGGAGACTGAAGTCATTGGCAGGTGAGAACAGGGTGAGGCCATTGCCAGGCTTTTTTTCAAAGCAGGGATGAAAACAAGTGCATCTGGAATGGAAGGGAAAGATGGTACAACCACATAAATGATCAAAGAAGACACCGTGTACTGTGATAGCAGAAGGGACAAGCATGTTGGCTTTACAAGCTGATCTTACAGACCATAAATTATGGCAGTAGCATTAATCATGAGCGTCTGGACTGGTGAAAGCGAAGTTCCATGCTGATTGCTAAGAAACCCATAATCGTACATTGAGGCACACAGAAACAATGTGGGTGTCTGCACAAACCCAGAGCTAAATCCTTTTCCCCTCATACTTTATCTGCAAACTTGCTGTATGGATGGGGCTGAGATTGTTCTTTACTGTTATTTCAGGAATATCTTGAGGGAGAGATGTCTTTATGTTCTGTTCTCATGAAGGGAAGGTTTGGCCTCACCCTGATCCTGCTGATAGGCAGCTTTAGAGCAAAGGGGAGAAGCTCTTAGCAATGACCTGAGAGCTTCAGTCAGCATCCTCTGCTCCAGGTGCCAGCTCTGACAGCTTGTGATGTGTCACAAGGGCGGGGAGGCCAGCCCTCGATTAGCACAGTCCCAGCACATGGAGTTGTTTACCAGGACAGTCCCCTGGAGGAGACACAGGAAGGACTAGGGAGCTGCAGTACACTGGGATACTCCATCACTGCTCTGTTGGACAAATGTATGTATTGTGTGCCTCTCAGTTTGACAGAGATGCTTCTGTCTTAGCAACGCTAGCAGACAGGGTGTGTGTTGGGGGAGCAGTGCTCAGTGCACCAACTGCACATCTTCATGGTCACAAAATCAGAGCCTGGTGGAAGCACGAGCTCCCGGTGTGGCAGTGACAGTCAGAACCATCCTCATATTGAATTCAGTCACAGTCAGGATTTTCTGGTGAACGTTTTACTTTTCAACTGCATATTCTGCACACTATTTGCGTGACATCTTTTCTTCTCTCTTTCCCCTCTTGGCTGACTTGGTGCCCTTTTGGCTTGTCCCTTTTTTTCTTTTCAAGCCTAGTGGTGATTCACTAGAAAAAAATCCATGTAGCCAGCGAGCAGGAATTCATGACCTATTTACAAGTGAACTTCGCTATACTTCTCATAGGCCAGAGTCATCCCCCAAAGTGCCCCCCGACTGCCTTTTAGAAACCATGCAAAGTTCCCAGTGATTCCCGAGGACTCCCCTGCCACCCATCCGCGCTTAACTCACCCGGCCTGCCATGTCTGAGGTGCTACTCACTATTTGCTCACCCAGAGTATTTTCTCTTAAGAGAACCCATATGCTTGGGGATGAACTACTCAGCTCTGGTGAGGCCACATTTGGAGTCCTGTGTGCAGTGCTGGGCTCCACAGTACAAGAGACATGGAGCTCCTGGAGCAGGTCCAACAGGGAGCCACTAAGCTGGTCAAGGGTCTGGAGAATCTCTCCTATGAGGAAAGGCTGAGGGAGCTGGGCCTGTTCAGCCTCAGGAAGAGGCGACTGAAAGGGGACCTCATTAATGTGTACAAATACCTTTGGTATAATACCAAATGTGTGTAATACCCTTTGGTGGGTGTCCAGAGGATGGAGCCAGGCTCTTTTTGGTGGTGCCAACCAGTAGAACAAGAGGCCATGGGCAGAAGCTGATGCACAGGAAGTTCCACCTGAACTTGAGGAAGAACTTCTGTACTGTGTGAGTTCCCACACACTGGGACAGGCTGCCCAGAGAGGTTGTGGAGTCTCCTCACTGGAGATGTTCAAGACCCATCTGGATGCTGTCCTGTGCTGTGTGCTCTAGGGTGACCCTGCGTGGGCAGGGAGGTTGGATCAGATGAGCACTGTGGTCCCTTCCAACCTGACCAATCCTGTGATTCTGTGGTTCTGTGATTCTGTGTTTCTGTGGTTCTATGACTGCATCTTCCGACAGGTCTCTAAAAGATACTGCATTGTGGGAGGGATGATGAGGAATAATGAGGAATAATGGCATTTGAGGTGCTGCTCTTTGCTCTCTAGGGTGACCCCCAGCATAATAACTCTGATTCTTGAGCTATAGCCAACTGCTGCCAAGCTTCCACGTTCCAGAGGCTGATTCCGTATGTGCGAGCCGGACAACCCAGTGTTCTCCTGACAATCACCAGAGGATGGCAGTGCAAGATTTTAATTTCCAGCCCCTGTTCCTATTGCATGTGTACGTGCCCAGTGCGTGTGACGGCCCAGTTAGACAGAAAATTAAAACCAGTAGTGCGTTTTTCCACTTTGAAAACAAAGATGTAGCAGTTTCCTCTCGAACAGAGCTGGGTTATGGAAACCCAGGACCAACAAGGGGACAATGCTGCTGCTGCATGAGAGCTGTGCACAAATGCCACAGTCCAGAACTGCACCTCTGCTTTGTCCTGTGCTGACTGGGCACTGAATTCATTAACACCTCCTCCCCCAGCATGCAACTTGTATTGCAAAGGTAATTCAGGTGAATTCCTTCTGAACTCAGGGAGCTGGTGTCCTAGCACTGCATCTTTGGCCTGTGTCCTAAGCCCGTGTGGTCCCAAAGCCCTGAGCAGTTGCCAGGCTGGTTCAGCCTCCCTCCTCTGTCTGCAGCTTCGTGTTCCCATTTTCCTTTCGTGAGGAAAATCAGGGGATTTGGTTTCTCTTAAAATGTACCTGGCAAAACCAAGCAGTTTTTAATCTGATTAGTTCCCTGTCTGGCTCGTGGCTGAGTGCAAGAGGTGGCAGCAGGGAGCCTGGGGTCATCCCTCAGCTACACCTCGTGCCCAGGCTGGTGAATGTGATGGCAGAGCTGAAGAAAGCTCCCGGGGCTCTGCAGGTTCTTGGTTCAACTGGCTGGCCATCGCAGGTGCTGCTCTCTGGTTTGGTGTCCACAGTGGAACACTGAAGGCACAGCTTGCTCCGCGATGTTTTCATTGGGATGCAATGCAAAGTACCATCAGGCACTGCTATGTTAATGCCAAGGGCACGGCAGGATTTAACTGTACACTCAGCACCTTGCTGACACGTGTGTCTGTGCCAGTGACTCGCACTGACTGCACAGCTCAACCTCTGCAGACAGACCTTGCAGGTGAGCTCCGGGGCACGGAGTGCCGTACTCACAACTGTCCTGATTTCACAGCTGCTGCCAGTATATGAGAAGCTTCTTTCTTACCAAAACACTTCACAGTTCAACCTAAGAGTTGAAAATATCAACTCTTTGACTTAAAAATACGAAGACACATTTAAGTTGTAAATTAATCATCTTTAGGGGAATGCCTTGCATGCTGGGGACCTGCTTTATGATCTGTAATCCTCGGGGCTGGCAGCCCTGCCATCTCTTCCCTTCCCCATCATCCCAGTGGCTGAGCAAGGAGCGGTGTTAGGGTCTGGGTTTGGGTGCAGAGAAGTGAACACTAGGCACACTCAGCTCTGAACTCTGCCAATTCTGCTCTCGAGCAAATGTCCGAGAGGCACAGCCAGAGCATGGGCAATGTTCACCTGTTTGCCCAAACTGCTGCTGCAGACAGTTTGATAAACAAGAACTAAGGGGTTCTTCCAGTGGCAGCTGTCACTTGCTACTTTCTTGAAGCTGGTGTACATGTGTTGAGTGGTCCCAGTAGTCCTCTGACAGATAGAGGAAGCACAGTCCAGCAGTGCTGCTCGAGGTGTACTAAAGGCTCCACACAGACATGGGGGAGCAGCACACATTTCTGCTTTCCCTGCTTCCTGGTGAAGAGCAGGCTTATGTTTCAGAAGGTTTCTGGGATGACTGATGTGATCCGATACAGAACTGGCCCGTAGGTAGCTGAGTCTGCAAATCATCAAGAAGGCCCCAGATTCCTCCTGCTCTGCACCCAGTTGGTGTGCTAAGGGACCCCTGAGGCCTGGAGATGCCCATGGCTGCTCCCAGAGCACCCTGCAGCCGCAGCAGTGCCGTGGGCTGGCAGGGTGGGTGGTTGTCTGCCAGGCACCCCGTGGCTGCTGGCGAGCAGGCAGGTCCAGCCGTGCCTCTGCAGGAGCCAGGCAGAGCTGAGAATAAACCCCAGAGCTCCTGCACCTCAGCTCTATCCATGGGGCCGTTGCTTCCCCGTGCACTGATCTGACATTACAGAACTTATGGCGATGCAAAGCCACAAAGAAACTAAATTAAGAGCGTAGTGGGCGTATGACTTGCATGAAATGTTTCCCTTTCACTGCAAATTTCTCATTTACTGTTATTTTTGCACAGGCCCGTGTGACTGGATTCCCATAAAGTGGTCTCCCACACCTCAGGCAGTTATTAGAGGCAGTCACTGGGCCGATCCGTGCCTGGAAATTAGCGAGAGACAGACACAGACCAGGCATCTGAGAAAGAGCTGCAGTGCGGGAAGGGATATATGAACCACTCTGGCACAATTCACTTGTTAGGCAAATGATTAAAGCTAAAAAGGAGGAAAAATGAACTGCTTCCCTGGCTGTATATATAAACCGGACATTTGTGGAGTGAGCAAGTGGAGTGGTTATCAACAATAAAGGGGTAATAAAAAGATAAGATCTTTGCATTCCAATTAAAAGAAAAATCATTGCAACAGGATCAGATGTTTTCCCTGGCAAAGAGGCAGAGAATTTCTTTCCAAGCAAGAGACAAATACTTACCTCTTCCCTTTTATCAAGTATTAACCCGCAGGCCTCTGATAGCAAAAGGCAGAGAACAGCACAGGAATTTCTATTGCAGATGGTAAACCATTTTTTTTCGTTTCCTTTGTTCAAATCTGAAGGAAGATTGGGCCAATGAATCAATGGGTGAGGGAAGCCAAGCTGTCGGGAGATTAACATCAGGCGAAGCTTTAGAGCGAGATGGCTTTTCTGATGGACCCGTGTAGGAAATTAAAGAAACAAATATCAGCTTTGTTTCCCCTTCCTGCCACCCCCACATTAGCCACATCTCTGCACAACACACCATGCAGCAGGTACTGCTTCCATGGCAAGGTTTACTGCTGCAATATTTTTCTTGCTGAGACTTTGAGAGCTCCAAACAAGGAGAACCAAGTGTGATATGAAACAACCCGATGGCACATTTGCAATGGTCAGTGTCGAGGTGGACATATGTACAGATGCTTGTGTCAATGGAACAAGAGCAGCCTTACCTTCCCTGTACTGTTTGTTCAAGCTTGTTCCAAAGTAACTGGAGTGATGCTCAAGGGTTAAGCACATGATGTACTGAAGACCTCCAGAGGCCACATTCTGGGCTGTCTTCTCTCTGTCAGTGCCAGGCAGGTAGAAAGGTAATCAGAGAGAAAGTCAGTTCTGCTGGCTGACCTCAGGGATCCATCGCTGAGATTGCTGCTTTTTACAGGTCAAGAATGCCATTGCTTCAGCTCCTCGGGAAGCCTGCTAACCCCTTAACCAAAATTTCAGAAAATATTTGACAAATCGCAGTGCTTCATAATTTACTGTCAAGCATGGTTTTACAGTGATTGTTGCTTGAAAATTGTCAAATCTGTTTTCAGTGGAAATCGAGCTTTTATTTGGTGCGTGTGCAGTGTGGGCCCGAGAAGAGTGTCTGCTCACCATGGGAAATGGGGACTGTGCCTGAAAAAAGAGAATGCCCCAAAATATGAGGAAATATGCCTGAAAATATAAGGAAATGGAACACTTCAGCCAGCATATTAAAGGCAGAATGATTTCATTTGAACGTGGCAGAGTGGTACCTCTTAAAAATGTAACGCACTGACTTGGTTTGCCCGTTCTCATCCATGAACAAGTTTCCCATCCTGGTTTCAGCCCCGGCATGCCAGGGGATCCATGTTTGTGCTGGGTACAGCCACACTGTGCCAGGGAGGTGCTCAGGCAGCGGGGGTTTCTGACCCATAATGAGATACTGTGGTTGCATTTATAGATCATGGCTGTGAAGTTATCACTCCAGTGGGAAAGCCCTTCTCCAAATTTTCTGACCAGACTTATGTTTATCAGTCTCCTAATTCGAAAACCTCTTCTCCAGCACTTCCTTTCCTTTGACAATCCACTAATAGCTTCATTCCCTTCCCTATCATTGGCTCATCTTTCTTCTTATGTGCAAGCATAGATCAGGTGAAACATGTATATCTCTTGTCTCCTTCCAATAGCAATCTGACTCTTTACATTAACCTGATATTTCAAACACATCAAGGAGAAAGGTAAGAGGTTTTTCTACCTGACATCTGTTTCAGTTCTGGGATCTAAACAGAAATTAATTACCTTCCCACTCTTATATTTTACATGCATTATAAAAAATGTTTTAACAGCATTTGGCAGGAGACGATTATCCAGTGAACAGACCTCCCTGATAAATGTTCACAGTCCAGATCTGCAAGCAGTGGGCTGAATTATTGTCTACATCTATTGCATATGTTAAGTACAATGTCTCGGGAGTACTTCAGCAAGTTTCTAATTCTTAGTGGATGTTAATTCTGTAATCACTGGAAAAAATATACACACATATGTGTGTGTGTGTGTGTATATATATATATATATACATGTAAGTCCAGCTGTTGTTCCAGACAGATTCCTCATGTAGGTACACAACTGGTGTCTTACACTCATTCCTGTGGTCAATGAGTATGATGAATACATCCTTAGTAGCAAGATGGCAGTTCCTTCCTCATGCCAGGGGAATACCCAGGGCAGCATTAATAGATGTCAGTTGCAGGAAAACTGTCTGACCCATTGAACCTTTATTTTTTGTAGAGTAGCTAGTGGCTATTTATTTAAACATTTTTAATGTTGCGTATGTTTCATGAGGTATGTGATTTAAAAAGTGGGTTTCCAGTACTGTGCAAAGTATTTGTCTAGGTAACTATTTCTTAGCTATTAAGAGTTCAGGAAAACACCAAGACCCATCTTAAAATAGGCCAAGAGCTGAGCTTCCCAAGGGTACCTGGTAACCCAGGCATTCCTGAGTTAGCCCTGACTCAGAGTCCTTAGAGCCCAGCTTAGCCTGCTGGCTTAGGTACCTGAATATGAACCCCACCTCCCACACAGTTTCATGTCTCTGGTCCCAAACAGGGAGTTAAACCTGGTCTCTTGTAATCTAGGTGACTGTCAGAGTGACCAGACTACTGGCTGACATGGGATAAATCTCCTTCATCCTCTTCTGTGAGGGGTGCTCCACTTAATATCAATAATTAAGTACTTAGCTGGGAAGGTATTTGAACTCTGAACTCTGCAGTATTTCCCACCTAATGGGCTGTCTTCTCCCTCCCTGCTCTCTTCCCTCTACTTCAATTTCTAGACCAGTAGTAGTTAATAATTGATATGAAATGGAACATTTCCAACCGTAACGATGGAAAGAAACCAAGCCCTTGGCACCTATATCACCCCCAAGTTATGCCACTAAAGAGAGCTTTGGGAGAAAGTGTTTGGATGCAAGGAATATCTTCAGACAGACAAGAGCTTGGATCCCACAACATTTTTGATTGAGTTGAACTTAATGCTTTATGGGTCCAATCTTTATCTGCCTGTGCCCTTGTACTACCCTGACTCTTCCCCATCTGGTGAGTTCTGGGGAAAATGAGAGAGACTGAGCCATAGAAAACTTTTTAAGGAAGATTACCACAAAAATGCAGTACTGAGATACATACTGCAACTTGGTTGACTTTCTACTGTCTTTGAAAGATATTACTAAATCCACTTCCTTTAGTTAATTTTAAATGTTATATTCCCCTGGTTATTTTTGTTTACTGTGTTTCCCTCATTTTGCTTTTAAAATATTACTTTTAAATATTAAAAGGTTAAGGTTTCCTTTTCCTGCTTCCCTCCCCCCACCTTTTCTGGTCTAACATAAGTGCCAGCTGGAGAAAATGCACCCTCAGACTTAACTTATCCACTAGCTGTAAATATTCTGCACTAAATTAAGCACAGAAACAGATACCTGGTACTCGGGAAATATGGCTTTAACCATCAGAATTGTGATAGGTGGGGAAGCTATGTGCTGACAATCAGCAAGAGCTCTGATGAGTCCTGATGAGTAACAAGGAGATTTGTCATTGTCTTCTCCCACTGAAGGATTTACAGATGATCTCTACTTTCAGAACCAACAGCGTGTACTTTTGCATACAGGTGCATTTTCCTGAACCATATGGGAAGAACAAACTTCTGAATTAAAAAAAGGGAAGTTCAGGTCACTCATGCTTTATTTTCATCTTGCTTTAAACGTGCTGTTTCCTTTTTTTCTTTAAATAGTTTTCTTTGTGGTTGCTGAAATGTCTTTGTAAGAGAAGCTACAATACTCAGACAAGGAAAGTCCCTGGTGGTTTTGAAACACTATTTTTATTGAGATTTTTTTTAATTGAAAAAAGAAAGATCTAGTAAGCACATCAGTCATAGAAGCCCTTATCATCATGACTACTGCTTAAATGTTAGGAGGAGTAACCAAAATCTATGTCATGGGCAAATCTATGGAGGTGTCTAAAGTGGTTCCACAGAATCACAGGATTGGTCAGCTTGGAAGGGACCACAGTGGTCGTCTGGTCCAACCTCCCTGCCCACGCAGGGTCACCCTGGAGCACAGGGCACAGGATGGCATCCAGACTGCATCCAGTCCCCCCTGGTACTGAGGGTGCAGAGAAGGCAGAGTTACTGAGTTTTGGGAATTTTGGTTTGGGAAGGTGCATTCTAAAGGAAATATTTTTATATGCAGAAGTTAGGTCTGAAGCTGTATTCATCTGACATGGAGATTAGCCATGCAAATGATTATTTAGGTGTGTAATTTTACATCGTTTAATGTGCACAATAATCACAGGAAATGAAGATGCACACCTAAGCCAGCAAAGGCATTGATTATCTGCAAAAAAGCACAGGCCTTCCTTCCAAATGTTTTCCCCTAGTACATGAGTTTCCTCTAAATAATGTGCTAATGACTAAAGCTGACAGCTCTGCAAACTGGCTTTTTGTCCATGCCCATGACAGGCAGGCACAACGCAGACAATGCTGTTTGAACCATCTCTCTATATCACCACCTAATTTTCTCAAGAATTTCTAACAACCCTCAAAAAGAACTTTGGAAGAATCAGGAAAGAGAATTTTCCTAGGAAATGTGTTCAGAGTATTGCACCAAACCTCCGTACCATTGGGAAGGACCTCAGGATGTCAGTCGTGTTGGGCAGTGCTCTGACCGTGCGGACGCAGACGTTGAAGATCACAGTTATGCCCCTCTGCAAAGTCTCCAGTGTTCAGAGAGCACTCGTGAGATTTAAATACATATTTCAGCGGGTGGATGAATTCTGTGAAACCTTGTTTCCTTCAGATAGGACAGAAGGCCAGATAATTTAAACTATGGCAGTTTTCACTTTGTACTCTACAAATTATGGTGCTCTGGAGGTAACCATGGATTACTGCTGGAATCAGGGAGCAGAGGTAAATAACTCCAGGAGTGTCTGGACAAAGGACAGTGTGTCCCGTGGGCTGCTTTGTTTTCAGCCTGCAGTCTAGCACAGAAATGCTAATGACTAGGGCACCTTTCGAGACCCAGCTTCCAATAAGGGTGATACCATCTCCGTTAGGCAGCTTTTGATGGCTGTGAGATACTGGTGATCTGACAGCAGCAATTAGCCAGGCTGCATGGCATCCGTCCCTCTGCAGCATTCTGCCACCTGCCCAAGAGCTGGCAGTGCAGGTCAAGCAGTTGAATTCAACCAGATGAATCTGAAGAGATTCATCTGGTTAAGGATGAATGGATTTATTAAGGATGAATGGCTTAAGGAGCAGCATGTCTAAAGGCTGTCCCTTGTATCATGGCATCCCTCCTGTTGCAAGTGCTTTGATGCACGGAGGTTTCCAGGGTTCCAAACAGTTGTCTTTGTCTTGTTTCTCCTATCTACCAGTTGGATATGGGAACAAATTTCAGGTGTGGTCAGAAACAACTTCTTTCAACTTGAAAATGTTGGAAGATGTGGGTTTTATCCCAGATTTACACCTCGTCACAGGAGTTCACATGCAGCACTACTGTACAGCGGGCTGCTGCAGCGCCCTGCGCACGGAGCTGCCGGTGGGGACCACAGGAGGTGTGGAGCATGGCTCAATGATGGTGTGCAGCACACTGACCAGGACCAGCAACACCCACACAGCCTGGAAACCTGCCCCGAGTAGTTGCCACTAATGGTTTTGCCAGAGAATGCAGTTCACAACCATTTTAGCATGCAAAACTGGAAACAGTATCAGGCAAATGTGTGGTGTCACCCTGAGAAGATGGGAGACCAAAGCTGTGCAGTTGCCTTCCACTGAGTTTTAACTGTGCTATTTCCACACACGTACAAGCAGCCCAGATTCCTTTCTCCTTCCCTATGAGCTGCTTGGAGCTAGAGACCAAGGGTACTCAGGTGTGTTGTATGGTTATTAGGAGCTCATTTTCAGCATATTCAGGTGCTCTGGAAAGGTTTTTTCTACGTAGATGGACAGGATAAATTCATGATCATTCTGCTTACTGGACCAGGCTGCTTTTTTTCTTTAAACTCTTGATTTTAGTTATATTTGAGCTAAGCATTCGCAGGCCTTAAGGCATGAATCCCTTCTTTACTAGCAGTCATAATTAGCCCTGGTTGCTCCTTTTTGTGTCTGTTAGGAGCAGGTAGCACAGAAGCTCAGAACACGTATTGCTACATGATGATTATGCAGCATCTCTCCAACACCAGGGGAAAAGCATAGACTCCTCGTAGGACAGCTGTTTCAAACATGCAGTGCTATGCCACCAGAAGAAATACTCTTATTTATTATTAAAAGCCAGCAACGAGGCTGTCTAGGTATTAATTTCATATTCCACATAATTACCAAGTGCTTGCCTCTGCTTGCAAACAAGTTAGTGAGTCACCTTTCAAACCTTCCCCTTCCTGTCACTCAGGCCCTGTGCTGCACCATCCTTGGTTCAACAAGAAAAAATTCACCAGGCAACGCTGACTTTGAGCAGTGACTTCTTACGCTGCTTTTACAATGAGGTTTTGAAATGAAATCATGGCTTTTGTTCCTTGAGTTTCCCCCGGTCCACTCTCAGTGCCTCCTTCGGTGTGCAAATGAAGTCTGGCTCTTGTGGTTCAGGCTCTCCTAAGCGTGGCTGTAGTTAGCAGTTGGCTGCAAACCCAGCACTGTCACTTTGTTTCATAGCTTGGCCGTCAGCACATGACAATTACAAACCAGTTCCCTTAGCCTATTCCCCAGGTGCCTTCCTGAGACTGGAGACCAACCCAGTGTTTGCATTGGTAAGATTTTTTTTCCCCTAAATTAGCATCCCTAGAAAAACAAACACAAACCCCCCCACCACCAAACATGTAATTTGTGAGCCTGGCTGCCCCAGCGTGCGTGCTGGGTAACGGAGAGTGCTCTGCTAGAGCCCAAGCCATTCCACAGATGGAGCTGAGCAACCGACGCCAGGCAGCAGCAGGAGGTGCAGGTTGCTGCACGTGTGTTAGAGTCTTCATGGCAAATCAATCTCCTAAAGCTTCTCGAGGGATTGAAAAAGTTTACAATTAAAAGATATACAAAGGGTGAGCAGGACAAATACCATCATCTCATGTGGCCTTTCAGCCACAGATTTTACCCACGCCCTGTGCTGGACCCTGTCACTGGAGCTGAACTTGAGTATTCATTCAGACTGCCAGGACCTCGTGGCTGGTGCGTAGAGATCTCTAAGCTACTGAAAGCATGAATTCCTTGAACTGATGGAAGGAGGGACACACCACAGACTGCCTGTCTCTTCCACTCTACAGCATCTCTTCTGCACAGGGACTCTTCTCTCACCATCTGTGGTGGTGAGGAAGGGGAAATGTTCAACTTGCTTTTCCTTTTAGCCCTAGGAGAGGCTTAAAGTGAGATGTTGTAAAGAAAATGAATAGTGCGAAGCGCCCAGCACATGTAAGCACTCCAACAGTACCAGGAGATTGGAATTCCTTTTAGAGAGGGTTAGCATCTTGTGTTTTCTCCCCCAGCTTCCACACAAGGCACGGGCACACACTGTGCTGCTGTCAGAGCTCCTCCTGTGTTCTTCTCCCTGGAGAGGCCCTGTCCTGCTCTGACACAGGGCGACACAGGGCTTTTCTCCTGGGCCTGTCTGCACAGGCTGACCTGCTGCCTTGCTCCTCTTCTCTTCTCTTGTCTTCTCTTCTCTTCTCTTCTCTTCTCTTCTCTTCTCTTCTCTTCTCTTCTCTTCTCTTCTCTTCTCTTCTCTTCTCTTCTCTTCTCTTCTCTTCTCTCTCTTCTCCCATCTTCAGCAAACAAACTGGCCTCTCCTCTTCTTCTTCCTGGTGCTTTTCCAGTACCCTTGGCCTGGCCACTCCAGACCCTAGCTCGTGCTGTGCAATCTCAGAGGGGATGAGGACAGCAGTTCTTTCGCATGTCCTCCTGAGTGTCCTCACATTGAAGAAGTGAATCTCATTTGTGAGTGTTGGTGTAAGAAACATGAATGCAAT
Organism: Aegotheles bennettii; assembly: GCA_013398125.1. Lineage (NCBI taxonomy): Eukaryota > Metazoa > Chordata > Aves > Caprimulgiformes > Aegothelidae > Aegotheles > Aegotheles bennettii. The sequence continues at coordinate 62,181 of VZRW01009826.1, read as the reverse complement.
TTCCTGAAATTTTGCATGAGACGCGTGGGAGCAACAATGTACCTTTCACAGCCTGCCAGCTTGGCTTTGTAAGGTCTGGGAGAAGGTGGACCCTGGGGACAGGCAATAGCCAGCTCGTTATTTGGTACAGCCAATACTTGTTATGTGACCTTTACATGAGCAGGTCTTCCCATGTGCTGGGGGGTGTATGTGCCTCTCCTCTGCCCATGGCCCACATCTGAGATCCTTCACAAAGCCAAGCTCGCTGTACCGTACCCTTGCTGTGAAGGCAGTCAGCTTTGTTGTCCAGCAGAGTAAAAAGGCTAATCCTTAAATGAATTACTTCTATAATAGAGGGTCTAATAATTTTAAGCAGGGCTCTTCCCCTTCCCCTGGTATCAGAAAACAAAAATTACTGGGTGCTAGGCAGGAAATGCTGCTGTTAGTGTACTTATAAACAATGCCTATGATGGAAAGCAATAAGTTCTATTTAATGTGTGTCCTCTCCTCCTGTCCCCAAAGTCTCGATGCTTTACTATTAATAGAGTATAAATTCTTATAACAATTCAAATAACAAGCATCCTTGTTAGGCAGGTGGATAGGCAAACTTTATTATCCTTATATTGCAGAATGAATGAAGGAGGCACAGTGGTCTCTGAGGCTACGTCTGTACTAATCATCCTATGAATATGGACATAGAATAACCAGTATACAGTAATTCTATGTTAATAGAAAATGGTAATAAAGTGGGCCATTGCCCATTTCCTGGGCCCAGGTCAGAATGTGCCATAACCAAAGGATCTTACCCAGTGCCATGCAGCAGCTAGACTGCTGTACTTAAGCTAGGCATTTGCTTTTGTGCAAGCTGCCTTGCTGTTCTGCCTCTGTTCCTCCTCCTCTTCCAGCCTGGCTGGGCTGTGTTGCCACTGGGGGGCAGGTCTCCAGAGCAAACAAGCTCACTCCTAACAAGGCAAAGAGCCAGAGCAACCATTTGGCATTTTGCAGGTTTCTTTACAAACCTTTAAGTTCTGATAAACTGGAGTTCCTGTTTAAGGACTAGGTTCTGTCATGCCTGCATGCAATGCTCTGTCGAAAGCAGTAGGGCAAGATACTGCTCATCATCAGGAAGGACAGAAGATTCTGGCCATGAAGTGTTGTGTTACAGAGCAAAATAAAGCTGTCGAGAAAATCCAGTGCAAAGCAAAACTGACACACCATACCTCTGCCACCATCTCTGCAAAAGGCTCAGCTTGGGGCAACTGGAAACCGGTGCAGCTCCGAAGACCGGTGCAGGCTTGTATTGGATGTGTAGGAACCCTACAACACTGTATTATGAGGGAGGTTAATATCCTTCGTTACACAAAGTATGTGTAATGTGCACCAAATTAATCTCTGGCTCAGTTCTATCCAATGCATTAAAATCCCTTGGGTTATTAATTAGTCCCAGAGTGAAATATTTTTCCACCATTCTGTCTACCACTGTTGGAGCAGCAAGATTTTCATTAATTTCCATGCAACGCAGCAAATTGCTTCCTAGAATTTAAACCCCCATTTATCTTGTAAAAGTCGGGAGCCTTTGATGAGTGTGGGAGCTGAGCCAACATTAGTGGGACATTATATTCCAAGAAGCTGTGTGTAACAGAAGATACACATTTCTATATACAACTCATCTACTGCTGTGGGCAACACACGGGTCTATTAGAGTGGACTTAATGTGTTGTGTTCTGCGTGTCTGGGACAAGAGCAGCAATCGAGACCTGAATAAAGCCTGTGCCTTGCAGACAGGAAGGATGACACAGGACATTCACTGGTTGTCCAGGTGGGAATCAGAACAGTGGGTTGAGAGGGAAGGGGAAGAAGCTGTAGGTATGTGTGGACATTCAGAGCAAACTCAGTGGCTGCAGGAAAATGCAGTGCTGCTGGCTTCATCACCTCTGCCATCAGATCACGTCAGTGCACTCAGCAGCCGTCACTCACCTGCTGCAGTTCAAAAGGTGCACACGCATTTGAATTCCCATCCCACAGTTGGTGATCCACCTGGAATAAAAAAAATCCTTCTAAATGGAACTGGCTATGCTGCTTCACAGCCTCATCACCTCCAGATTAGCCTTCTGTGACATGCCTTGCTTTAGGCCATCACCTGAGATCACTGGGACTCTGAAGCCAGTCAGGAATGCAGCAGTCTCATTAATCAGAGCGTGAGCTGGCAGCACGTAGCACCCAAGTTCTCTGAGCTGCCTTGGCTGCCAGCAGGATTCAACATATTGGTGCTGACCCTTAAAACTCTGGATGTAGGCTCTCTCCCCACAGCACACTGCCGGACAGCCATCAGCAGAGGCGTTTGGGTTGGAGCTCAGCTGACAGCAGAGACTGCCACTGGGCATGGTTGGTCACAGACACCTTGGCTCAGCAGTTCACTGCACTGAACTGCCAGACTGCTGCTTGAGCTCGGACTTTTTCTGAAGAATTTAGAGGAAGATGATCTGAGGGCTGAACGGGCTTCTCTCCTTTATGAGCTGATGCCAAAGATTAGTGTAGGTGTAGCTGGTTTCACCACACTTTATAAATAAACCTGCAATATCTGAACTAGATTAAAACACGCTTGCTGTTAGCACCTGGGATGCAGGCTTGAGGTGCTTGCAGGCATGGCACATCCATCTATGTGGAACCTCTGTTTTACCTTACAAAGTACTAAAGAGCAAATCTAATTACTGTGCTTCAATGAGAAATGGCTGTATCAAGTCAACAGGACACAAGAGACAAGTGCTGAGTGCTTGTTCCAGCCCTGGCCTGTGGAAAAACAGGACCCAAGCTGGTTAACGTAAAGTCCAGTTATAACACAGGGTTTCCTCTGGGGTCCTAGAAATGGCTGAGCATTCAGGCATCTGTGTGTTGGCAACAGATGAATTGTGTAAGTGAGCCCAGCTATAGTGCTGGGTGTTACCATCCACGGTGCTAATAGAAAACGCACCGATGCAGATTGCTGAAGGACAGTCCTGAATATGAAGTAGCAATAGAATGAAAACCAATCCCGAGGCCATCGTACAAGGCAGGAACTGATGGCAATAATGGAGATGTCTGCTCCCTGGAAGGGGCTTCTCTTCAGTGAGAAGTGGAGTGTGGTGGCAGTTGCATGCTGGAGCGTGCACAGGAACCTAGTGGTGATGATGCAGCTGGAACAGAATTCCATTTGTAGTGAAGCAAATTGAAGTGTGAAATCATTTCATAAGATCTTCTGATTGTTTGGAGGAGATGGTTCCCATCATGTCAGGCTGTATGTTGAGAAGGCTCAAGAAGGATGTTCTGTAGGCCCTTGTTCTGCCCTGAGTGATCATCTTGTCTGGGAAAAAATAATCATGGATTCTCCTTAAAGGGGAACCACCGCTGTTCTTGGCAGTGCTCTGGGGCTCCATGGGGGTGCTATAATTTGACAACTTTTGTGCTTCTTACACATTCATAGAAGTGTACATTCCTATGTTAGAGAGACACTTCTAAACACCAGAATGTGTTCATAATTTTAAAAATTTCTGCTTAGCAACCAGTTATGTATTCACACACGGCACGCGTTGAAAAAGCTGTACTTTTTAGAGAGAGTGGGTAAGTGATATTTGAAAATAAAGCCACACACAGGCAGTTTAACCAATGCCTGCCTGCCATTAGAAGTCAGGTCATTCAAAACAAATTGATGGCAGTGGTACTGGTGCCTGCCAGATTTCCTTCTGCTATATTACATTGATCTACTTAGTATTTCTCCACATTATACATGTCCAGCCTTAAGGACTGCTTAGCTTGTAGGAGGAGAAGATCCATTACCACAGTTTTTCTCTGTTGTCTGGTTACCCCCTGGGGTTATTCAGGTAGGTAAGGAATGCAGAAGCAAGTCCAAAATCCAGCTCTTTCTGATACAAACCAAAAAGAAAAGCAAAAAAATGCAAAAAATTGGGTTCTGTGCGACCTCTACTCCTCCTAACACAGTGGGAGCTGGAAGGGCTCTGCCCTTTGCAGGGTTAGGTCCTGTGGTAGAGCGTGCTTCTGCAGTAACTCATGTGAAAACTGCCCACCTATGCATCTCATATCTGACCAAGAGGAAAATGTGTCTTGCAGCCAGCACAGTGCTTTACTGCAAGCAGAACAAGGGTCTCTGTTCGCAGGTCAAATCACTGCTGAACTTCAGGCAAGTTGTGAAACTTCTCAGTCTTAGACTGCAGCCTAATCTTTTACAGAGATGTTTCCCTATTTTTGTAGCTATGGAAACAGCTTTTTGTTTCTTTAGAAACAAGCCAAGAATTAGGGGCCAGGCCACAAAATATTTAGTTTTATTACAAAACCACCGAAACGTGATTTCTCACCAGTTTAACTGGCAGTGAGAATATTTCACACAGCAGTACCATGTACTGATGCTCTCCTGGGGAAGCTCAGCCACAGTAACTTGGGCTGAGAGTTAGGACTATTTTTGGAAGCTTCAGAAGTATCTGGGGAAAGTACTTTTCACTTTTATTCATATAAACAGTATCTCTATTTATTAAAAAAGTGAGAAATGGCTTCTCTTCAACTTGAAATGGCTCTGACAATAAAATTCTGCTTATATCAAGGTCTTGGGAGACGCATGAAGCCTTCTGATAAATGGGGTGTTTGGATGATGAAGAGATGACTTGAAGACTCAGGAAGAGATGCTTCAGACTCCTGCCCCTGGAGCACAGTGAAATAAAGGTGAGTTCACTTAGATCCTAGCTCTGCGTCGCCTACCCATTCGGTCTCCCTCGTGCCTGCATGGGGACAGACTATGATGAAGTACACAGTCTTTTCCATCTTAACTTGCTAAAAGGCTAAGTAAGTCATTCCTGCTGTGAAAAGAAGGAAAAAACGTATCTAAATATTTAGGTTCCTAAGTATGGGCTTAAATCTTATTGAGGTACATAGAATTTAAAGTACACGCTTAACTGTTTCACTGAATCACGATGTGTTGCTGAATCATGGCCAAGACTTAAATGGATGGACTGTTACCCATGAAGTTATTAATATGCTCAGCATCAACCCTGGACTTAAATGCATTGTTAGGGGGAACAGACTCTTTCAGGGCTTCTGGTTCATTCTCTCCAAGAGCATCTGGCTGGATCAGGGATTCAGAATAAAGCTGGTGAGTAAAACTGTTGGAAAATAAAAAGCCTAGCCAGAGCAGGAAATTGTGGGATGAGCCAGGGCAAGACTCTTCTACACAACTAAGCTGCTATCGACAACTCTAAGGTTCAGTAGACTCTGTTGTGGTGTTACCTCTCACTCTGAAATTTCCTGTCCAGTGGACAGAAAGCAATATAATGAATTTTACTGGAAATGGATCATCTGCATTGGTATAAACTGTCTGATTGCCACCCCTTTGTGTCTGTCGCCTAAGGATATGCCCAAATGTTTACATCAGCAGCAGGCTAAAGTTCATGGTGTGAACGGGCAACAAAGCAGTTTAACACTGTCTGTCACTGCATAAGAATTTCCAGTACCATTTTCTAACTTTCTGTCTCCCACCATTTCTGCAATAGACTCTCTGTTCCACCAGAGAGTCAAACTGCACTGTTCTCTGATGCTCTTGCTGCATGCTGAGGGGCAGCATATCTGTGTGCAGTTAAGGGGAGATATATATGTATCTATCTATCTATCTGTAGTTAAGCTGACAGGACATACTGGCTATGGCTGGAGTGGTCAGCAGTGATGAGATTCAACCAAAATTTTTGAACAAAATATCAACGAGGTGTTGGGGATCCAGGCAAGGCGATGTGTCCGGGATCCAGGCGAAGCTAGATGATATATTCCCAAGCTGGCAGCAAGCTGCCCCGGAGCTCTGGGTGTGCAGAGAGCGCAGAGCCGGCCTCCTTTCTCAGCTCTCGATGTTCTTGCTGATATCGTAGGTTGAGCAGTTTCTCAAACTCCAACTCACAAAGCACATCCTGCTCCTTCCCCCAGTGCTCAGGCACTGAAGGTCCTCTGGTGCCTCAAGCCCTGCCTTTTATGGTCCACCCCCTTGTTAGGCCATTAGCTTTATTATTACCCAACAATTAGCACCTGAGTGTGATGACCAGGAGGGCTGCTCTGTCAATCAACAATCAGGTAGCCCTCTGGTCATCCTCTACAACGAGGCTTTAGACATAAAAGATGATCTTAAACCAACTGCCTCTGAATTCAAGGAAGACCAGGTTTGGGCTCAAACACTGCACCCTCTGGCTGTTCAGATGAACGTCCACAGTGAGATTTCATGCCTGCCATTCCTCAGGGACACAAGTCTCAGCTGTGGCAGAACACTTTCACCTCTGCCAGGCACTGTCCTTTGCCCCCCGTTCTCTCCTTTTCAGCACTGATGACTTTCTGGAGGTCAGATCTCATGAGAAAAATTGTTGGGATTTCTGAATCTGGGACATTCTTAGGCGTGCAAGCAGGTAGCAGGCCAGCCCCCATGGTAAAGCACTGCCTAAACAGCACACACTAGGAGTGCTGGGGGGTGCTGCCACGGCCACCCTGCTCCCACCGAGTGCTGCTGCCGCCCAGGGCCCCGCTGGCCCCACGGCCTGGGGCAGCTGTGCATCCATGCCTGGCTCCACACCAAGATGTGCTTTTGGGAAAGAGCAAGAGGGAAAATGCCACACTGGAAATGACTGTGAGCCATTGTCTGGGAGTGTAAACACGAAGCTCCGGCCAATCGCGCCTTCTATTGCACTCCCTCTGTGCTAGAGACTTTTTGTTGCTCCTCAGCAGCTCTCCTTTGCCAACAAATAACAGGCATTAAGGATAGAAAAACAATACAATTACATGAAGAGAGAACAACAATCAGTGCACAAAGATAAACATCAGCAATGAACCCTTTCAGCTGCCAGCCCTACACATAGATAAATGGCAGAGGGGTAGGGAACGGCACCGTGAGTGCAGATCCAGGGAGGGATGGCATAAAGGCTCCCTGCAGGAACTCGGGAAAGCCCATGCGGTTCAGGAATGCTGGAGCCACAAATAGTTCAGGCAGGAGAGCCCACTACGCCCAAATGGCACAGTGCCACTGTGTGTCCCCTTGGCTTCCTGGAATTGAAAAGTGTTAACCTGTGGGGTTATCGTGGTGTGTCAAACCCAGGCTGCAAAGGTGGCACACGTGCCATAAATCTGACCCGCTGAGAGCAAGTGAGGAAAAAAGATGTTCTTTTTCTCTCTATAATATTGAAGTCTTATATGCAAATAGAATAAAATGCTTTATGTTTATGGGGAAAGAGGAGCTTTGCTAGGTGCTTGGTGGGGATACTTGGTAGTCACAACTCAGACACCATGCTACCATTTTGCAACTGCCAAGGACTGTTCTGGACTGATGAATTCATTAAAGGGATTAAGAGAGGTAGCTACTACAATGAGAAGCCATTTGACTTGGTGTCCAAGGGGCTCCTTTCCAGGAGGGAGGCACTAGTGCTGCACGGGTCAGGTGTGTTCAACCCTGGGGATCACTGCAGATGGTGTGGGGCAGGCAGGCAGATCTTATTGCCCTCAAACACACCAAGTAGGTCAATACTATTTTCCCAGCATCTGTGGAACTTGGAGGAAAAGCTGAACCATCATCCCTATGACAGGGGATTTGTCATGTGCAGAAGTGACTTTAGGTACAGCTTTCATGGAACAACAGGAGGGTTTAATCTGATTCAAGGAATCATGTGCTATGGAAAAGCATTGTAGGTTGCCCAAGTCAGAGCAGTCCTTCCCCAGCTCAGACTGTTGCTTTGGTAGAGAAGGATGGGTACAAACCATGGAACAAACAAAATCTGCACTTACTTTAAAGGAATACTAATAAGAAATGGAACTCCTGATTAAGTTCAAGGACTGTCATAATGAGAAAACATTTTCACCTTTGATCAAATAAAAAAGGTGCTTTTCAGTGCTTGAGCCAGACACAACTCAGCTTGCACAGCAGCAAACTGGGTAGCAGTCTTGAAATACTTCAAAGAAATTATTGTTGTGGTCTGTGGAGCTCCTTTAGAGCTGTTTCTACACGTCTGAAATGAGGTTTTATCAATTCTTTTTCAAGCGGATAGCTCAGAGGAGTGACTTGGTTAGGGTCACACAGTGGATTAGTGGCAGAGATGGAGAAAGACCATCCCGGTTCCCCGATCTCCAGGGCCAAACTGCCTTTCCTGGCCACTCTTTTTTGGTATTACAGCCTCCTAGCTAGTGCATTCTGCCTATTTTTCTCCCACATTATACTAACATTGTACTAAGCACCGAGGGACAAACCCAGAGGTTACTTCACATGCTGATTTGTCTTTTAAAGTGGAAATTGTTGTACTCCATTCTTCAGAGTGTCTGTTGTTTCTTTCTTAGCCTATTGACAAGATTTTTCATTTAATCCAGTGTCCCAGTTTTTGCAGAACCCAGTGGTAAAGCAATGCCAATGTCAGATGGATTGTTATAGACTGCACGATGCAGTTCTACTCCTGCATGAAAAACTGCCAGTCACTTAACTTCTCTGTGGATATCTGGTGTAGCACAACAGCACCTGAGCTAGCTTTAAATTAGCTAGGTGTGACAGCAGTGGCACTTGAACTGCAGCAGCACAGGGCTCAGCACCAGCTGGCAAGCTGGTGTTCAGTATTGAATGGAGCCCTCAGTACTTGCAGTGAAAGAAATATGAGTAGTGTCTCCGTGTGATAAAACACTGTCCTTAAAATCTCGTTACACATAGTACTGCTGGACAAAACCACTGTGCATGTGTCACGTGCAGTTCCTGTTTGAATCTGGCAATGGAGAAGTTAGTACAGTGAAAAACTGGCCATGAAACTGGTAGCCTGATGCTTCAGAAAGCCAGCATACACCAATTTACCCTTTCTCTCAGGTCGGAATTTGTACGAGGCTCTAGGAGAAGCTGTTGATGAGTAATGCACGCATGAGGATGCTGGAAATACTCAGCTCTGCCTCATCCTTTGCTGTGCACCCATGTTGACTTAACCATATAGAGCCCAGCCTGGAGGACTTTATTGCCAGGCGTCAAGAATGACCTGCGCATGAGGAATCTCATTGAACTTTTAAAACACCAGATTAACACTGTTTGCCGCTCCCTTGGCTGCATTTTGCAGTTTGTTCTCTTCTTTAAAGAGAGGCAAGATGTCCATAAGGAGACTTAATCCTCCTTCAAGAATCATGAGAAACCAACACAAGGTTTGCCAGCCACCTGAGAAGGAAAGGCCAGCAGTAGCTGGTGTTCGATAGCCGCCTTGCACGCTCCAGTGTGTCATCTCTGGCATATCAGGGTGATCCATGGAATTTAAGCACGGCCACTTGTCAATAGACCATTTGTAAACAAGTCCCAACAGTTTCAGTTTTCCCAAGCGAGCTTTTTCATAAATGATTCCTCCTCCCAGTGAAATAAGTAAGTGAACAAACTGAGCTGACAATGGGCATCTTTTTGGAACACAGGAAGAAAAAGAGAATTACGTTTTTGTCAGATGTGCTTTTTGCCACCAGGAGAAAAGGCAGAATCTCTCTCCCTGCCCAAACACCCTGGTTAAATGCTGCTGAGATACATGATTTGACCAAGTTGGTTTATCCCCATCAGGGAAAACTCTTATCTGTACTGGAGGTCATAACAACTCATTGAAAAGGAAATAGACACGGTGTTTTCAAGCTGTGAGAAAACACTTCTAATAATTTTTTACTGGCTCATCAAGATGGTTTAATACTGAAGAGATAATGAAATGACCTCATAACTTTTCTCTTGGGTTATGACAGGTCAGTGTAGTAAATTAAATAGTTCTACTATCACATGGGAAACAATTCCTGCTTTATACTAACTGGAAATAAACACTATTATTAGTGTTCAAAATATCCACAGTTCTCCAGCAAGCAGCATATCTCCAGCCACAGTGCTGTTCAGCAGAAGAGTCCCTCCCTCTGGCCTTCTAGGTGGTCTTCCCTACAGATCTAATGATAGGTCTGTCAGAGTGATTTATGGCATGTGTCCACGACTCTGTGTGTTTTGATCCTCAGCCTTGGGTCAGCTCTGGTCTCCAGTGCTCTGCGGTTGTTCTTAACACATAGTCAGTAACGACCCAGACCAAGACTTTGTTTTTCTGCATTTGTGTTTTCTTTCATTCTGCCTGTCTGAGAGTTTTCAGTAACACTCATCGCCACAGGATTCTACTTCTATACTTCATCTGTCAGGGAAGCCTGAGCTGATCTGCTGCCACTAACAACCCTCTCTGCTGGCTCGTACGGACATGCGTGCACACAGACACCAACCAGAAATGTACGATCACATTCCTGCTGGTTATGGGTCCTTGTGCTTCCCATGCTTGAGCCACAGCCCGTTAACATCAGCAGGAAGTTTACCAGAAATGTTCACAGGAATTTTAATAAGCCCACTTTATCTAATGTGGGGATGGACTCAATTCCCCTACAGGGTGCACAGAAGGAAGTAATAGAGCACGGAAAGCCCACTCCCGTGTTTCTCCTTGCAGGCAGCCACACTAACATGAAGTGCTGGTTACCCGTTCTTGGCAGAAAAGCACTGAGCAGGGCTGTGGCAGGAAGAAACTCTCTGCTCCACATTCCTGGGGCACTTTGCTCACCTCATCATAGTGCGAGCAAAATGCCTTCAGGAGTTGAGGTTGCACACCCCACCAGAACGTGGGAGAAGCAGCAAGTAAGACGTGTGACATAGGCTGGGACTCCTAGGGATGACGATCTCCTCTTGTGCTTGTCTCACTAATAATAAATCACACATCATTTGCTGTGTGGACGCCCAGCAGGGCACCACCCAGTCTTTTTTATTTAGCAACTGTTTCTGTACAGTGCTGTTTTATCTGATTGTAGTTCTAACAACCAAAACATCCCTGAGATAGGTGCTTCTTATATCAGGAAAATACTGGAGGTCTACCTGGGGTGGTCTAAAGTATTTCCACTGAAAAATATATGAAAATCTGAATTCCAGTGAAGGAACATGCAGATAAAGGGAATTCAGACCACTGTGTTAGTTTTAATTAAATGGGAGGAAGGAAGGGCTGTTGTGTGTGTTTTACACACAGAATAAAACTCTACAGCTTTTCTGTAGATGAAAATTCATCTCAGGCCAATGTGAGCTCTGCCCTCATTGCAGAATCAAGCCCATATTTACATTTTTTTTGCATGCCTCAACCCATATTTCATGAATAAATTAAGTTCCACTGAATATGAAGAATAGGAGCTCTGCCCAAGTAGGAAGCTTCCAGCCCTCAGTGGTTACCTGAATTGTCCTTTCTCCCCATCATTTTAGAATAATAATCATTTTGTAAAGCAGCAGCCATGAAAGCAAACAAACAGACAAACAAGATGGGAATGCAACTTCCGTGGTTTTATCCAAGATATTTTACCACCTGAGAGTCATGGTCTAGAAGAAATGACATGGAAGTAGCCAGTGGAGAACAAAGTGCAGCTCAGAGCGAATTATGAGTTCAAATTTCCAGGAAGCATCTGTGATTTGTTTCATATTTTAACTTAGACTGTAGGAGAGACAGCGGGGAGTTCAGTTCATTTGCAACAGGAGAAAAATATTTTATCAGTTAAAACCTGGAAGATAAAATTTCTGAGATGTTGTAAGAGACAAGGGACAAGCTGAGGTCAACCCTTTCCACTTCTCATAATAAACATATCATGGTTGCACCCAGAAAGGGAGACAACCAGAGAAGTAGGGGGTTCCTCTGTGCAGGACAAGCCAAGTCTGAGCCTGGTTGCTAACAGCTGGAGGAACATTATGAGGGGCACTAAGGTTCTTGGTAGACCTGCACAGGTGCTGTATTAAGCCCTAAAGTCTAACTCCAGTTCTCTTCCATCGGGGCTAAATTAGGGAGTTCAGTTGCTCTTAGGTAGGGGTAACAGGCTGAAAAATCAAGGATGTTTGTCTCTGAATTTCTGTAGAGTTTTCCCTTGATGAGGAACTAGCCGGGATCACCAGGAACAGCATCATCCTGGCTTACAGAATTCTTCTGGAATGTATGGGGGTTTTGTAGCTGATAATGCCAGTTATCCAGCTCTGATGCTGACCTTGAACATCAGGAATGACAGATCACTGCTGTGATCCAGTGACAGGCGCTTTGGCTCAGCTCCTTCTAAAGACATCTCCAGAGAGACACAAAGTGAATAGCCCTGCTGTACTGAGTGGTACTTACTGTGCTACCTGGAAGCCCTAAGCACTAAACAGTGATGGACTGCAGAGTAGCATTACTTGACTTTAGACTTTACATCCCTGCCTTCTGGAAATCTGCTTCACTTAAAGAACACTGCTCCAGCTGAGAGAGCTCGTGTGATTTAAGAACCCAACTGAATAGAAGTGACATCAAGCTGTCACACGAAGTGATGGAGTGCAGGATCTCCTCTAGCTAAATGTTAAAAAGGCTGAAACATCTGAGTGTCACCCATTCTGCTGCCAGGGAACTGGTGTGAGAAGCATGTGGTAGTCCCACAGCCTCAGCAATGCACGTAGCCAAACCTGTCAGCTGGGAGGGAGCAGAAGGGGCATCAGTGAGGGGAGGGCGAGAAACTGTGCTGGTCCCCTCCAGAGCCATCGCAGCGGAAATTCCTAACTCCAAGCAGGGTTTGGGAAGGTTGGAATAACAGGTGAGAACAGGAATGAAGAGCAGCCTACAAGAAAGGCCTTTTGAGGGTGCAAAAGCTCAGAGGATGTTTTGGGAGAGATAGACCGAAAATGTGTATGGATGGTTCATCTGTATTTGTCCACAGAGGGACTCAATCACATACCCACAGTGACTTTACTAAAATCATGGGTCCTTTTCTGCACACCTCATGTTCAGGTGTTGCACTCCAGACAGACACTTGGTGCTGCTTGCTTCCATTTAGCTTCTGAGGAGCTGTGCCACACAGTGAGACCTGCAGTACTGGGCTTGGGGCTCTGTGCCTCTCTGGTGTTCTCATGTGTGGTGTGACACCAGCACTGGGGCATCCCATCCCTGCAGGCTGCACCCAGCAGAGCGTTGCTCAGGTGACATACCACTTCCAAAGCCCAGTGGCATTGCTGGGCAGACTGGAAAGAGGCTGTGGTATGTAAATATGGGACTTACTCTGTTTCCCTCTGTATCAATGGCAGAACTGCCATTATTTTTGTGTTTGCAGTCTCTGAACCGTAACAACCTGCTGAACTCTGTATAATAAGCTCGTGGCAAGGAAAGTCTTGTTCAGCACATCTGGAAAACACTTCACTGGAGCAGCTTGGTAACACTCCATAATCTCATTGAGCTCTATTCCCTGCATTCACTCCTGTGATCAGTTGGAAAACGTCAGGCGTGGGGAAAACACACTTTTTTAATGTTCTTCTTTCCAATATAGCATGCATTAAACTTACCACCTGATTCTAAGGAGAACTGTGCTCCAGATGAGATTGACTCTTGGGACTGGAAGTCCCCACTTAGTGGCTGAGGAGCTTCTTACGACTGCCACTAAATTACCTGCTGTTCTCAGAAGAGCAGGTGCCTGCAAGCACTCCTCTATGCACCAGAGGGAGAGGTTACCGGGAGGGCAACTCATAATGATGGGGCTACTTGTGGGCTGCATCTGGCATGTGTAGCCATTTCCTTCTGTGCCTTCCTGATTTCCAGGCAGCAGTAGCATTTTCTCCTCTCCAAACAAATAATAGTAAGAAAATAAAATGAAATGAGAAGTTTTCAGCAGAACAGAGATGCTATTTTTCTGCTTTGACAACAGGCAGAGCTCTGGGTGTGCGGAGTGTACAGGTCATGAGTGAACAAGCTGCACAGGCACACAGAAGGGCTGTCTGTCATGGCTTGAGAGAAAGCTGCCAAGTGTTTATCTTCCTTCAAGTGACACATCTCTCCAAGAAAAGGCTGAGAAACACACAGCACTTAGAGGGGAATGAGGGAAGCAAATGCATTTGCTATTTGGAGCAAGTGGTTTAGCCTGGCTGTGAAAGGTGTTCAAATAAAGGGAGCTCCCATGGCTTGTGATGTGTTACCAGATTTCCATTGGACTCCTGTGCTCTGAAAAAATGCTTCAGGATGCACAGACAGACATGCACTCTGGAAGAATTGTAGTCCTTCTGGAGTACTGAAATCTCACTGGGAACAAGAAGGTACAGCATCCAAGTTCCTTGCTGGGGTGTCTTTGGGCTGGGTCGCAGAGGATAATTCACGGTCCGTTCCGAAACTGCTGAGTCTGGACCATGACTTAAGGAGACTCTGCATGGAAACACTAGTCAGCCCTGGCTGTGTTCCTGCTCGGGATGGAGGAAAGGAAAGCTGCACGAGTCCAAGAGACTGAATAAAGGTTTCCTTCTAATGTGCATTTTTGCAGTGTGTCAGGGGTCTGAGTGACTCATACCATTCAGCATTTTCCACCCCAGCAGATAAGCTGGGCTGTTCTCATCAAGACCTTAAACATGAGCTGCAGGGGTCCTAAACCCTGTCTGTGGATCTCGCATGAGCATTTCCATGGGTCAGAGGACACTGAGCTTAGCCTGATCTCACTGGATACTGAACTGCTGCAGCTCCAGACGTGAGCCAGTCTGTCCACTCCCTGGAGTTTCCTGGAAGAAGTGGTGGCTCAGAAAGAAACTGTACTTTTAGAATTACTTTAGAACTAAATCTTTTTCATTGTGCATTGTTTTTTATGACTTTGCTAATGGTCAGATGAACAATTAAATCGAATCAGAAATGTAAGGTTAAGTGAGGATGTGAAAAGAAGGAAGTCCCACCGAGAGGGGGAGTATTGATTTTTGTGGCTTGTCACAACGTGAGGATGGGTCACAATGAGTCAGGCTATGGACAATAAGGAGTGCAATAGGAAAAAGCCCTGGGAGAATACCCCAAGAGACAGTGAGAAAAAAGAGGAGACATTAAGATCAAAGGCAAGGGTGATACCGAAGTAGAAATGGAGGGAACGGATCTGGAAACATTAGAAGTGAAGAAGAAAGGGGGGAAATGAAGTGGAAGAGCGCCACAAGCAGTAAATTAAGGACATGATTTTCAGAAGTGCCTCACTGTCCTAAAGAGTTGTAATTACTTTCCCATTGATGCTGGCAACAAAAATAAGTAGAGGTGGCAGAGTCAGGCTAGCAATGAGCACTTAAAAAAATCTCACCTTAGAATTACATTGCCTTCTTACAACTTCTGCTGCAACAACGGCATCAAGCAATACTCATGGCTACCAAATTACTGCCAGTGTCCACTTAGATGTTCTGGCAAACCTCAGCTGCCTGTGGACTAACACACCCAGCAGCAATTACAGCACAGGAACTCTTGGAGGCCCTCAGAGGGTGGTTAGAGCACTCGCTTGTTTTCAGCAAGGTACAAACACACATTATTGTGGGGCTCAGAGAAATCTGTTTCTCAGAATAATTAAAATGAAATCACGAAAAGTCAAATTGCATTTGCAAACAGCTTAGGCTTCTAGGCACTCTTTCATTACTCTGCTTCCCTAAGTGCAGTGCTCGGGAGAGGTGCCAGCTTTATGTTTCTGCAGCCTGGGCTTCTCCCTGTTTATCAGGGGCTGATCAGAGAGGAGGGAGCGGCACCACGCGGCTCCCGGGGATGCCCTGCCAGCGAGCCCCAGCCCTGACCTGGAGGGACCATGGCTGGGCGTGAGAAGGCAGCTCAGGCTCCACACCTTTGAAACCTTTGGCATCTTGGCTGAGCCTAACAAGAAAGAAGCCAGCACTGCCGGAGGTGTTTGTGATGTGTCCTTTGATCCAGAGGAGACCATGGCTGTTCATCTCACCACATCTTGCATAGGCGATTGAAGAACTTGCTAATGGCCACTGGTTTGGTCACTACTGCCTTGAACTGGGCTCATCCCAGTGGTTCAGGATCTCGCTTTTCATCCCTGAACTCAAATGTGCAGCAAGAGGTTTACACTCCTAAGAGATGATTCATTTGCATCTCCACAGGGATCAGCTTTTAAGCCTAACAAATGAAATATTTACCATTTGGATGTGTTGGAGAGCTCGGATCCTTATGTTACTGGTTCACAGTGCACTAATTATTAGCTAGAGAGAAGTACAACTGCAATCAAAAAGCAAACTAAATCAAACCCACCTACACAGATTTCTCACACCGGGCTCGGGGCATGACTCACTGGTTATGTACTGGGCGTTGTGGGTGGGTACTGGGGTTTGTATGTGTTCCATTGTTTAGATGTACTTTGTGTGTGCCAATTCTGACTTTCTGTTTTGGCAAAATCTTACACAAAAACCCCGAACCCACCACCCTCCTGGGTCACAGTCATGAAACACAGCTGCATGACCTCACCTGCCTATCTGGGGATCAGGGTGGGCTCTGCAGGGGAAAGGGATGGACTGGGGCTGTCAGAGGGAGCACGCTGCCAGCAGCCACAGGCACTACCTGGCTACGGAGGAGCTCTGGCAACACCCTGCCCGCTGCTTAGGGGTTACTCTGCATGCTTTTCAGGCCAGCTTTGCAACACCAGGAAAATATCCACCTGATAAATAACTCAGCTCATAGTTTGCAATGCATTTCTGAGCTCAGCCTGACACACCAGCAGACAGGAATATATTGAATGTTAAATGGAGAGGACTTTCAAGACTGAGGAAAGAGGGCGTCCTTCCAAAATGCTGTAACGTCAGGGCATGCTTACACTCAAGAAGGAAATGGTTTGAAAAAGCCACAGGAAAAGTATTAAATTGAAGCTACTTATTGGCATTGGACAATCAATAACCATCTTCATTTGTGGAGCACAAACTGTAAATAAGAATCCAAATGCTAATTGCATTAATTATACAATACATGCATTATAAAGATAAAAATATAATATATTTTTTCAATTAATAGTAAGATAGTTTACATGGTACTTGCCAACGTGAAGTGAGAGAGGCAAATAGTACAGCATGGAGAATGAAGTGTGATGATGAGTAGAAAAATGTTGGGATATATGTGGGACCATTCTGGTCGTAAGGCTCTCCTGCTTTCACCTTAATCCATGTCTCTGTGACAGCCTAATGGCTATCTCCAGATGCATGCTCAGAGAAGCTCTCCTGGCTGTGCTGTGAAGTTTGGCAGGTGCCATCAGCTGTGTGAAGTACCAGGACTGTCCCTGCCTAGGAGCAAGCCTGCAGTGGGTAGAGTGGACACTGTGATAGCTACCATACCACCGCAGGGGGACAGAGGAGGAGGAGGTCTCCTTTCTTCCAAGGGTTCACACACTTTGTGTGGATGGATGGGCTATCAAAACACAAGCAAAGAGACCAGAGGAGTCAAAAACCTCCCACAGAGCAGGA
Source organism: Aegotheles bennettii (assembly GCA_013398125.1). Taxonomy (NCBI): domain Eukaryota; kingdom Metazoa; phylum Chordata; class Aves; order Caprimulgiformes; family Aegothelidae; genus Aegotheles; species Aegotheles bennettii. The sequence continues at coordinate 44,954 of VZRW01009826.1, read as the reverse complement.
AGCTGGCAAAAACCCCAGGTGCAAAGTGCTGCCCCCCCCCGAACATCTGCAGGCCCAATGACCCCAGCCCACGTGCACTTTGGCTGCATCTCTGAGCTTCCTTCCCTCTGTAACCTGGCACCCCCTGGATGCCTCAAACTTTCGGGAGACATCACAGCTGCAGCTGACCTGGCTGGCACCCCCGACCAGACTGATGCCTAACTTAGCAGGAGACAGAGGCTGAATCAGAATCTGAAGCCTGACTGTTCCACAGCCAGTATAAAGAGGTGCTCAGCACACCAACATCTCTTGCTTCCCTTGTTTACTTCACTCGCAAAATATGCAACTTTTGTGACCTTAAGTACACTCCTTAGGAATGCTCAGGCTGAAAGGGGCTCCACATCGGCCAAAAATAAGCATGGTTGACCTTAATAACTACCTTCCTTCAATCACAAGGGAAACACCAATGCTGCACCAGCATGTGCATCACTTTTCCTTACGCCTACATTCGCAGGGAAAGAGCTGGGCGAGTTAACCCTTTTGCTGCTGTTACCCCTGCAAAAGCTTGCAGACCAGAGCAGGGTCCTTAGCAGCCTCTCAGGGTTGTTTTCAAGGTGGGTACTTGTGGGATAACGCAAACGATTCAAGTTTTCCACTACATCACCAAAGGACAGTGGTGCCTGTTCCCACTGTTTGTTTCAATAGGAAATAGCAGCAGCAGTTTCCTGTTTAGCAGGTATTTAAATGAGCGGCTCGGTACGTTTCACCAAGCACATTTGGCATCACTAGAGGGGCACAGCTCGGGGACCAAACTCCAACAGCACTGGTGGGTGCTGGTGGAGAGGGAGAGCGGGCAGACGGGGCAGGGTGAGGCTGCCAGCCCATGTGTGCTGCAGGCAGGGCTTGCTGGAAGGTGGTCTGCAAGGGGACAGGGGGAAGTGCAGAAGCATAAGGCCATGACCTGAAATGAATCGAGGAGAGGAAGAGAAGACTTCCTCTTCACTCTCTTTGAAACACACAGCTAAACAAAGCAGCTGCCTCATTGCTCAGACACCCCCAAGGAGCTGAGTGGGGATAAAATGCTGCCCTTCATCTCAGGAACTGGGGCATTGGCTTCCAAACTGGCCCCTGAACTGCACTAAAGGCAGGGGCAGGTGGACCTTGGACCTAAAGAGGTGATCAGTTTTGGCTTGTCAGGGTGAGAGTGTTCCGTGTCTCTCACCTCTGCACCCAGTGTGATTTCTGTGAAGTCTGTGGAATTATGCCAGGTTTAAAGAGGTGCAACTCACAGCAGAATTTCATCTTTGCTGCTTAATGCTGATTCTTCTTAATTAATTATTATGCCATGACCAAAAGCATGCTAGGTGCCTCTAACATTCTCATTTACTTCTCTATTTCTTATAATTTTATTTCATACTGCAAAACCATTTCCTGTAATTGGACCTCTGGATACCTATTGAGTTTCCATAAAACTGCCTGAAAACTGCCAGTCTGTTCTTCTTTATATTTTCACTCGTATTTATTCAACTGTAGGTTCCTTAATGTTTTAATTGGTTGCAGCAGGTCATATGTATGAACAGATCTCAGGCAGGAAATATTCTTCCAATGATATTTCATATCAAGGAGGTCACTGCACTGGGGTGAGATCAGCAGCCTTGTTGGATGTATATGAAATTCAATTAAATGCAAAATATATAGCACTGTACTAATTGTCTGTATTGCAGGGAGAGAGTACAGCATCCACTTGGTGTAAATAGTAGGAGTAGGAAAGTGACACAAAAAGGCCAGTCCAAATTAAGATAAAGTGTCAGAATTTCTGAAACCCAAATGAGATGCAGCACAATGCTAACACTGAATGGGTATGGTCAGCTACTGCCTTCACCACTATAGAACCTGCAAAACTCACCACCTCTGGCTGGCCATTCAGCACCCCGGAAGGCAGAGCAAGAGTTTGATTCCATATCACTCTGGTGAACTGAAGGTGCTGAGACATGAAGGGCTGTGTTTGGGTAGCAGCCATTGTTCCTAGTTGTCTCTGGGCTGGTTTGGAGCTTTTCTTGTCAGATATCAGCAGTTTTGGGTGCTAAGAGTTTCTCTTTAGGTTGCTAGAAGAAACCCATGTGAGAGGCTAAAAGCCATGTGAGACTCCAGAGCACTTGGCCGCGTGGTTTGAACGTGCAGAACAGCAGAAGCTGTGGGTGGACTGGTTGTTAGCACTGTTTAGAATCCAGCAGCAGTAAGCCCCTTACCCCTGGTTGCACAGACCTAGAGATAAAATTCTGGTTCCCTGCAGCCTCAGGATCTCACTGGGCTAAAGTGTCTGTGCAGCTGTCTAACTAAAACACACCAGAACCTTGGTGCAAGGGAAAACCCCACACTCTTTAAAGGTGCACTTTTAAGATCACCATTGCCCAGAGTTCCAGGTTTCCATGGGCTGAGGCATTGCTGCTCTGTTGGTCCTGGCCTGGCTTATCAGGGGAGGCTTCCCATGTCAACTTGTAGCCTTGATGGTTGGAAAGATGGAAACTCTGTGTAACAGGGCACTAGAATTCCCATTTCCCTGAGGATTTTGCTGGGCCATTGATTGACATTTCTGACTCTGCTGTCTCGTGCCTCCCAATCCAGAGGGACTGGCTTCCAACTGGTGAAACAGAACAGAGTGCTTGGTTGGCAGTGGAGCTGTTTCACTGACTCATGCATGGCAGGTAACACGGGTTAGGTGCTCGTTATAACCTGGAGGACGTGTTGTGGTGATACCTTTGGGCTCACCGAATGGTTGATAAATTTTGAGGTTAAGAAGGTCACTGTTAGCTCGTGTGCTCTGAGGGGGAGAAGGTGCAGTGATGGAGACCTGCTGGCTTCATTACAGTGCCACGGGGGGAGCTGGCTTCCCCAGGAGCTGCTGGAGCTTGCTGCAGCATGGCCACGAGCCCCATGCCCTGCTCTGCTGCTGGGGACAAGGAGGCTGGCTCAGTGTCAGGCTGGGAGCCACTCCACCTGCCTCAGCATGGAGGGGTGCTGTGAGGAGCAGGGTGCTGTGGGGAGCAGGGTGCTG
>VZRW01009826.1:0-41909 GCA_013398125.1 Aegotheles bennettii | reverse complement strand
TGAGGGGCAGGGTGGTGGGAGGGGCGGGGGGCTGCAGGAGCGGGGTGCTGTGGGGAGCAGGGTGCTGTGGGGAGCAGGGTGCTGCAGGAGCAGGGTGCTGGGGAAAGTGCTCGGAAGGCTCAGCTGTGTGTGGTTAAAAACTAGCAGTCATGTTTGCTTTCGGGACTCTGGCACGAGTGCCAAGTGATCCTCTCTCTTAGGTATTAAGCCTTAACCAATAGCTGATGACAGATACCTAAAGAGAGGGATGGAAACCACACATGACAATTTTGATAATGAAACCTTTTCTCTCTTGCTCTCGGATCAGCTCTTTCGGAAACTGTTGCTGAGTGTTTGGCTATGCCTTCAAACCCACTGTTTAAACAAACCCATTTCCTCTCATCACGAGGCAGCAGCAGCTCGTACCAGAAGCTGGGCAGCCAGTAACTTCAGGCTATCATTAAGGGAACCTGGGTCACAGCCCCTGGGCTGATTGCACCTCTTACCCATCCTGCCCCCCAGCTCCATCTGCTCAGCCCCTAACCTGCGGCTGTTCCCTTGAACCCATGGCTTGTACCCCTTTCCCATCACACGGGGCTGCCATGGCAGCCTGCCTTACCTTCAGGGCCTGTGGGCTGAGGTGCTGTGACAATGGCAATCAGGAAACCAGACTGACTTTCTAAACAAGAGGTAGCAAAAACAAAAACAGGGGAGAGAAAAGCGACCTGTAACACCACACCAGTGCAGCCCACACACGGGTCTGCCTTTCCTGGGGCTTCAGCATTCCCAGAGCAGGCCCCAGATCTCTCCACAACATGTCCACAAGATCTCTCCACAGGTCCCTCTCAAGCTCCTCAGCAGCTGCCTCTACCTCCTCCTCATAAAAGAGGTTTCCTGAGTATTCAGCAGTCTCTCCAAATCTGGGTTCTCAACTAAGGAATACATGTTGTGCTTTTTTCCTGGAGTCAAACCCCATGATGTTGCTCTCCAGCTTTGCTTACTGCTCTTTCAAGCACAAAGCAGGGTTTGTGCCCATGGAGATGACATGCTGGACCCCTGACTGCTCTTCCAGCAGCCCTGGTTGCATTCAGTGGCACACAGGCAAAAAACAAGCGCCCTGGTACCCTTTGTGATAGACCAAACCCAGTTAATGGATAAATTGCATAAATTATTATAGTCCATAATCTTGATAATTACAAATCAGCTTCATATCTGCTGAATGAGCAGATCCTTGAGCAGGGGAAGGTCCTCCTGACCTTCATTAGCCCTGGGGTCCAGGGTCAGAGATCCCTGAGATGACATCTGAGATCCCAGGTGACACCTGGCTACTTGGAGATCCTCCTCATGGAAAGGGAGCACGGTGAGCAGTGTCTGTGATGGCACCCATGCCATGTGCCTCTGGCTGTTCCCGTTTCCCTGTGCAGTCTGCACACTCACATCATTACAGCTTTTAAATGCTCTTCCTCTCCTTGGCTGCATGGGAATCAAAGCAACAGGGCGAGCTGGGAGACATGGCCTCAGGAAAGGGCTGAGGAGAGCAAGCAGCAGGAAATGCACAAGCCTGTCCCTGTGTCACCAGTTTGGTGACACCAGCACCACACGTATGAGTTACTCAGAGGCAGTGCCAGGTTAGGCTGCTTCCCTCTGCACTTCTCACCTGCAGTGTTTCTGGAGTCTCGGCCAGCAGGCTTTGGTGACATGTTCCTTTTCCCACCAAGGCCATTGTGTGGTGCTCCCTGGGCATGTCCAGCACCTCCTGCCTTGCCTTGCTCCTGGTAAACCCGCACGTTTCCCCGTGCATCACAAAGGTAGGAAGGAGCCTGCCCAGGGCCCAGGCTGTCCCACGGATCTCCTGGTGCCACCAGCAACACAACCCCTTTCCCGTGTGAGATCACCTCCCTGCCAAGCCATTCTCCGTGGCCACACACTGCCACTGGAGTGTAATTACACCCTTCATCACACAAAGGCAGCTAATTCCTGCTATAAATCACATCCCGACGGGCAAACTGCTGGCATCTCATTCTGTTTGCATGAAATTATTTAATGCCACTGCCTTTGAGGTGAGGAGCTCTTTCATGTTGTTGATGTTTAGAGAAGGATTAATAGATTATTTGTTACTGGTTTAATAAACACACTCCACAAACTGCAATCAGCTGTCTCCTCTTCACTTCACAGCTCCTGACTGGCTCAGGGTACAGGCTCCATTTCCAGTCTGAAGCGCCAAGCTTATGTTTATTAAAATAGAATTACCTTAATGTAATTGTTCTGAATTGCTACATCTCCACTAAGTAGAACATAGTTAAAACAAATAAAAACGTTCCTTCATCAGGGCTGATTTTCTAACCAGTTATGGAAATGAGAAAAAACCCCAACCCCACACTTCAAATTAGGTTGCTTTCCTCCTGTGGATTGATCCCAGGCTTTGTACCCACATTAGGGCTGTACTTAAAAGTTATTTTTTCACCTACAGTTTCTGCATCACCCCACAAACTTCAGAATATACAGATTTGCTATTTTGTATGGAGTTCAGGGCCTGCCTGCTCTTCACAAGGCTTTAATAGCAAAGGCTCAATGAAGGTCTCATATTTTTGTGTCACCAAACTCCAGGCTCAGACTGACATCAGAAACCTCAGATTTGTGGGAAGTATTCAGCAAGGAGAGCTGAAGTATTTCAGTACAACATGGTTTCCAAAAGGCAAAACTGGTTCCAAATGTGCATTTTGCAGCTTTCTCCTATCTTTAATAATGCACTTGCAGAGGCCAAATGTTTAATGGATTGGCAGGGAGGGGGAAGAGGAGAAGATGATCAACTAGGCTAGAGTTTGAGCTGTTTAAAACTTGGCTTGCAGTGCTGCAGTCTGAACTCATTTCTAACTTCCAGGAAACTTTTCTGACCAAATTCAGTTGTCTTGCATAGATTCCACCTTCCAATTAGGCTGTATTTGAAGGCCTGGATGAAAAACCTGGCATTTGTATGCCCATCTAGGTAGAACAGGTACATGACAAGAATATAGCCCTGCAGGGGCTGGAGCAACAACGAACCTGTATGTGTGCTTTGTGAGAGACATGGATAGCTGCACCTCTAAGGGCTTAATTATTGTATCTACAGGACCCTTAATGCTCGTTGGCAAAGTGCTTGGCTCTCACTGACTCTCCCTGACCGACCCCATCCCTGAACTGTTGGCAGAAAGCAGAAGCTCTGGTTGTTTTGGCTTCAGCCCATGCGGTGTGTGAGTGACCTGCTGCCAGCCAGTGGGCCGGTGAGGACCACTCTGGAGAGCTGTGGCTGCTGAACAACAAAACTAGCAAAATCTGGGGTAAATTCTGATTGGAATAAAAAGGACAAAAAATGTGACTCCAGACAAATTCCTCTGTTAGCTGCAAGGCTGGATGATTCCTACGGGGGAACACATGGAGACTGGCAGGAGAGAGGCTTGAAAAGGCGCTTGCTTCTTGTAGGGAGGGGATCAGCAACAAAACCAGGGAGCTGGAACAGCAGATCTTTTTGTGTCAGCATAAGTAAAACATAACATGATGAAATGCAGAGAATCTTCTAGAGGGTTTAGATGAAAAGTAAAAGTTTCAGCCTTGTGCAGATATGACGACAGGACAGCAGGCCCCAGGGCAGCAATAAGAAGTCCCCTCTAAATGAGGGCAAAACAGTTAAGAGTTCGCTACTGCTTTTCAGCATCCTTTGATTAAAAAAGATAGAAAGTAGCCAGAAAGTAGCCCTAAATCCAAGGAAAGTGTTCAAAGGAACAGGAATGCTCTGTAAGCTCACATGTGCTGCCCAGAACCTCCACAGTGAGTCAAGGAACATCATTTGGTGCATCCAAAGAATCCATGCCTTTGCTCTCTTGCAGTGAACAGAAGAAAGAAGAAAAATTTGGGATATGCCAGCTAAGCATCATGACATTTTCTTTTACCTTGAACAGCTTTAACTTGGCTTGCTGTAAATAAAAAAAATTCAGAGGAGGGGTAACTGAGATTGCAGTTTGCTGAGAGGTTTACCTTGCCATTCGGTTGTGTTACAGGCAGCCCCTTCACTAGCAGGGCTTGGGGACTTGTCGTGGGGTTGTTTATTCGTTCAGAGAGAGGGCACGTTGAGAGTTTCAGGTGCACAGCTGCTGAGTGAGTGGTTTTCAACTGTCTGGCCTGGAGCACTCAGCTAATGCTCCTCTGTACAACCATGGCTCTGCCCAGCAGCTCCAGAACAGCCGATGGTCAGCAAACCCAGTGCAGGGTGATGGGACATGAGGAGAAATGCTGAAGGGCAGGCTTTGAGCCCTGCTGGTGGAACAGTGGCCAACCGCTCTGACACGAAACTCCCCTTCATTAAGGGAAATCTCTAGATTAGGCTGCTCTGCCAGTTAAAGAAGCAGCATATCCCCTGTGTGCACCTCATAGACAGCATTCCCAATGATTTCTTCTATCTGTCCTAAATGCAGCAACAATGACTGTTTTGCCAAAGAAGCTGTAAAATTGTACACTCCATAAAGACCCATATCTTTCCTGAATGGAGCTGGGGAAACCTTTGCCAAGATATATACAAATAGCCTAGCACCTTTTCTGACATCCATTATCCACACTGACCAGTCAGGGTAACCCCTCCAGAGGCAGGCCAACAATAACATAAGGAGGTTATTAAATATTATTCATTACCTTCAGTGGAACAAAATAGAAGCCTAATTTGCAGTCTTGGTTCCAAGAAAACATTTGATAGGATCCCACGGGATTTTTTTCTTCTTTACTTTAGAAGTTTTTAATTTTGGCTCTGAGTTTCGATCATGGATAAAAATGTTTTTCCAGCAAAATATGCCTTGGTGATAACAACTTGAAATCCCTCCCACCTTACCTCTTGATTTAAGAGGAATGAGGCAAGAATGCCTCCTCTCCTCCCCCTGTGTGTGCCATCCTAGCCATGCTCACCGGGTCATGAGTGAGTAACTGGGAAGCAGCAACACCAGGACTTGTTCTTTCAGATTGTCTTGGCTCTTCCCAAAGCATTTCCCACTTACCCATGTCACAGCTAGGACTCAGGCCCAATCTACCATAAATCAGTGGCCATTTCTGTTGGCCTGTTTTATTAAAAGTATATATAACCAGTGAATTCTTAGGTGAAATGGGTTTGAAATATTTTAGTCTGGAGTCTAGTAGAACTATGTCCTATTTTTCAAGAAAATATACCAACTCTGTTAAGAAAATATCACTGAATGCAGACATCTGGCAAAAGCTGTCTAACAACATTTGGTCTTATATCCTTCTCAAACCCAAGCACTTTTTTTAACCCTTGTTCCTTCACTCATTCAAAACCACAGACAAAAGCATAAAACAGAGAATTTCTGTGGAAAGTCAACCATCAAGATAAAATATACTCAAAGGAACAACCTTTTCTACTTTCTCATTAGGTTAAAAAAAAAAAAGAAAGAAAGAAAGAAGAAGAAATGAGCCAAGGCCATTTCGGGTGGTGAAACCCTGACCTCCAAGTAATTATTTGCACTTTCCATTACCAGTATTTTCCTCTTCTAAAATAAAAAGCCCATGCTCGCTTGTGAAAACCCAAGTAAAATGGCTGGAGAACTGGTGAGGAACTTGGTCCTGCAAACACAAATTAACATCAGCAGCTCACACGAATGAAGCTCCTTAGATGTAGGATGTGTGCCAGCATGTACTAGAGCCATGGCTCCAGCTGCAAGCTAAAATGATCCTTGCTTTATACATTCCTTTTAAACAACAGCAAACCAAAAAATGTTCAGGCATGAGTTCATCGGCTACGATCGAGAGAAAACAGAGACTTTTCTCAGCTGGCATTGTTCACCTCAGCAATAGTTTAAAGAAAAACAGGAGTGAATGCCCTCAAGACATGTTTCCTGATGTCTTGAGGACCTTTGCAGCATCATCTTTGGTGTCCAAGGGCCCCACAAGTGGTGTGATGGAGACCTGGAGCTGTCAGGCTCACCACAGATATGGGTGAGGTGAATGATCCAGCTTCAGGCGTGAGTGGCCATGATTGAGGCAACATTTCATGACCTAGTAACTTGATTTTGATAATCCTGGAAAGTATTTATACATTAAATTATTGATATAATTGATTCTTTCTAAGGCTCACTAGTTAACCTCTGTCAACATATTCCAATGGTGACAGAATAAATACGTACATGGGGAGATTTCAGAAGATGAGGGACAGCAGCACCATCTTTTTAGGTCTTGGCTTTGCAGTGAATATGGCTGGATTAACATTTCCAATACTACACTATGTCTTAGTCTTCCAAGCCTGTTCAGCAGAAGATGTTTGGAAGTCCTGCAGAGTTCAGATGATTTATTTTAACTGACTAAATATTAGTCATCATGTTTTAATTCATCACTTTAGGCTGTACCCTTATCCAATTGGAGAGACATTTCCTAAAGAGGATAACCTGCCCTGTATTATTCCCTTCAGCATCGTAAGGTGGGGTCCTGGGATAACTTCCTTAATGCCTGAGCTGGGGGGAACCCTGTCCTCTGCGTTCTGCAAGGCCATGCCTGGAGTCAGCACCGTGCCCTGCTGACTTTGACCTGCCTGCTCTGGGACCCAGCGGCAGGGAATTGGTGGCAGCAGGTGGCTTCCCATCATTCGACTGACAATGTGTGTGACTGACAACCCACATCCTCACAGCTCCCCGGGGATCCAAAGACAACTTGGCCACACACTTGCTCCTTTCTCTGCACTGGAGTTATCTGTGATTATCCATTACATAGCCTCTTTGCTTTTCTCTTCTGGATCCTCACCTATGACTTTGGTGGTGTAACGGCTAGGAAGGATATGCCAGGGTTCTGTTGAGCCTAATTAGGAATAGGATTCACTATTAAGTAGGAAACGTATTTGGCAAGAATTCAGATATAAAAGCAAGCAAACTTCTACTCTACTGAAAGCAATAGTTAACTGCTCAGGGTTTTTTTAATCACTGAAAGTAACATGACTCTAAAAGGGGATATCCTGTCAAATTCTGAGACAAGCTACCTTGATTTGTAACAGCTAAATACAGCAGACCTGAAGTGCTCTCTATAATTCCACTTTATGGAAAGATAACTGTATAAAATGATGCTTCTGCTGCCCTGAAGTTAGCTGCAGAAGCAACCTTTTAGCAGACCACAGATAGCTCAACTATCCAACTATCTCACTTATACCAGCTCAACTGGACGCGTACCAGCAGAAGCACAGTGCAGATGGCCTACGTCCTAGCAGGATGTTGGGGATCCAGGCAAGGCGATGTGTCCGGGATCCAGGCGAAGCTAGATGATATATTCCCAAGCTGGCAGCAAGCTGCCCCGGAGCGCTGGGTGCATAGAGCCAGCCTCCTTTCCCAGCTCTTGATGTTCTTGCTGATATCGTAGGTTGAGTAGTTTCTCACACTCCAACTCACAGAGCACGTCCTGCTCCTTCCCCCAGTGCTCAGGCACTGAAGGTCCTCTGGTGCCTCAAGCCCTGCCTTTTATGGTCCACCCCCCTTGTTAGGCCATTGGCTTTATTATTACCAAACAATTAGCACCTGAGTGTGATGACCAGGAGGGCTGCTCTGTCAATCAACAATCAGGTAGCCCTCTGGTCATCCTCTACATTGGACATTAGTAGGAAGCAGATACTGAATCTGTCCATGTGTTGAGGGGTGGGTGTATTATTGACTTGAACAGTTTCAAAGACCAAAGTCTCACCTCACCGATCAGATGAAGGGAAGCAGCAGTTTCCCCTTGGAAACCTTCTGTGGAGTGCTCTGGTTAGTGACTGGTGCAGACAGCAGGCAGAACCATTCCAAAGAGAGTCAGCGAGGAGCATGGAAAAAGGCAATGGTGAGAAGGAGGGGAAAGCCAGTGAGCATTTTCGTTAAAGAACAGAATGTAAAGAGGTCGGAGAGGGGGGGTGTTGGGTGATAGCCTGTGCACCATATCCATCAGTTAGGGGTCTCCTTCCAGTGCGTGCGCTAGTGGGAGATAATTAGGAGCTAAAAAAGTGTCCTCCAGCCAGTCAGCCTTCAATTTATGGTATATTTAGCCATTCCTCAGCGATGAGGAGTCCTGGGCAGGCATTCTCAGAGAGTAACTGTCTTCTCTGCATCACCATCCAACCTCAGCAGTCATCATCTAGAAATTTATACCTCACAGCTAACTACTGTTTCAGTGGAGCAAGCACTACACTATTTCCCACCAAGAAGACAGCTTCTGATGATATGCAGCTTTTAAAAGTCTTATGAGCTCCTGCATATATGATAATGCACTGCTGGCAGCCTCTCAAGGAGAGAACTGCAAAAGCAATCATGTTGTTTGGAGGAAGAGACAAAGATTACATTTTGGTTTCTGTGGTTCATGAAGAGCTGACAGACAGAGAAGAGAAAAATGATGAGGCCAAGTACATGGCTGATCTTAAATTACCAACATTTTGTTTACTTATCCTCCAAACAACCACTTGAGACCTCTTACTTACTGAAACAGTTAAAAATAAAACCTCTAAGAACATTTAAAGGTGGCCACAGGCATTTCAGGGAAGTTGGTGTTTCCCAGCTCCCCGTGAGCCATCAGGGCTTCCCTCCTACACCTTGACATGCTTCAGTTAGAAACAGCTGAAGACACTAAGCTTTTGAACAAGAGTCTATTTGCATGAAGCTTTTTTTTGCCTACAGCTTTTCCAGTGGTGGCAGTGGTGGTGGGAGTCAGGGTAGGCAGGGCCGCAGGCAGTTGAAGCTCTGTCCCCACCGAGAGCACATCTGCACAGGGTGGTGCTTGGAGGGCTTGGGAAGCACCATCTGCCTCCCCATCCTGCCTGCAGGGCTGCTTCTGCAGGCAGAGGGGCAGCCTGGGGTGGGCAAACCAGCATCAGGGCTCCAGGCATCAGACCTGGGGAGCAGGGGAATCCTCTGGCTCTGCACTTGGAGGTGTTTATACCCCTCGAGTGCTGTTTCCAGTGCTGGGGTGATCGTTCTCTTGCACAGCAGGCACACCAGACTGTGCTGTGCAGCCTCCTGCACGGGCTGACAGCTAGGTATGAAGGCAACCACTTGTACACATTTTGTTCTTAATACCTTTGAATCAGGCTGGGCAATTAAAAACACAGTGTCTTCTCTGTGATTAATATTTTTCATTAAATAATACTCTGTGATACGGGCTGGACAGATCTCTGAGTACACAGAAGACCATCCCCAAAGCTGTTTCAATGCAGGCCATTTTGTATCAGTTTATCTCCTTCACCATGTTAAATAACATTGCTGACCTTGCTGCTCTTGTAGTTTAGCCACAGCAGTGACCTGATTTGAAGGCTGTTGCAAATATTCAATGGGTTGCCCTCACTCATGCCCCAGACCTTTCTAAACCCCTAAGGAGGCTGGAGGTGCACTCCAGCTGTGGTGACAGAATGAGAAGGCATGGACACCCCAGTTTCTGGGTGTCTGTATCACCTCTTCATCCTTCATGACTACAGAGTGCCTCTCCAGCAGATGTGGCAGCTGTGCCTTCCTCCATACGCTCGGACTAAGCAGAAGGTAGACCAAAACCAGCTGAGAAACCACTGAGTGCAGATCTTCACTTGGCCTGGCCAACTGCTGCTCATGCACTTGCTCTGGAACTCCCCAAACCTCCCCACACAACTGAGCTGTTTCTGGCTGAGGAGCCTGGGACAAACCAGATAGAAAAGGAGGAATGTGGGAAAGAGACACAGAAGAAGAAGAATGGAGGTCATGAACAGAAACTAAGTGTGGGAGAGGTAAAAAGGCAGAGGGAAATAGGAAGAAAAAGTATTAATACAGTACAATATTCAACAAGAAGGGAAATTATGTGGAGGGAAAACAGACGCTGGAAGAGATCCAAGAAAGAAGAGAAGGAGGTGAGGACTTGGCAGGGGATAAGCAACATCAACAAAAGCAGTAGATTTCTTATTTTATCTTCTATAAAACCACTGCCAAAATAAGATAATACTGAGCTGGAGTTCCGTTATTAATGTGTGTATGTGGGCAATGTGGAGGTGAAGAGGAGATTACCCAAGCACGTGGCTCTGGTGGGATGCCAGGCACGGGGGGAGCTCGCAGGAGGACAATCCAGCAGCTTTCCTGGAGGGCAACAGGAACTCCCCAGGGCAACCCGAGTGGGAAGTTTGGCAAGAGCCCTTTGCCTCTGCTCACCTGTGGAGGAGGAAGGTTGGAGGAGGTCACCCAAAGAGACTGTTGCCTGTTTCCAGCCTCACACGGGGTTCAGTGAGATGTCCTGGGCAGAGGGAGCTGCCCATTCTCACGCTTGTTTCGTGTCAGGGAAACACAATTTCCTTTGCAGTTTGTGTGCCCGCACGGGTGGCGATTCAGCAGTGCTCTTCATGGGTTGCAGCTGCCTCAGCATTTGTAGGTGATGTGAGCTAGCAGATGCAGCCCTGCAGCAGCAGGATGCCAGTGCTATTCCTAGCTGGGCAGCCCTGAGCATGTGGAATTCCCTGTCTGTTCCTCAGTTTTCCCATCCATAAGTTAGGTAGTGGTTGGTACTCACTGATTCACCAAGGTTCTCTGAGATCCACAAGAGAAAAGTGCTAAATAAGAGCTGGGTGTGACTAAAATGACCTTGCCCCCTGTGCATACAGAATTAATTTTGTTCTTCATTTTCAAGCCTTTCCTATGTTTCACTTTGCTTTCCAATTCTGCTTAGTACCTGGATCACATCAATAGATTTATCTTCTCAGTTACTCTTCTACTTCATAAAAATGCTGATATTTCATATTCTCGTTTTGAAGTAAAAGACAGAAGAATGTGGAGTCCTCTAGCAGAGTGATAGTAACATCATCCAAATCCCCAGAAAAATAAACCCCCTTTCCTATCAATGTAGGCACAATCTGTTAGTTCTCTTTGCACTGCTTCAGGAATACATACTGTGTCACAGCACTCGTTAGGGAGTGTGGGGAGATCAGAGTTCACACAGCACATATCCCACACCCAGCTACCTTTACCAACAGTAGGAAACATCATGAGCTCTTGCTTAAGATGTAAATGTAAAGATATATTTTGCTACAGGTTATACTGCCCTAGCCTTTCGGAGGTATTAGCTTGCCAGGAAGCCTATTTTTAAAACTACTTTAAAATATCCTCCCCGCTGTGCACAAGCACCTATTTAGACCTCCTTTCCTTGCACTGCCACAGATCTAAAATATCCCACCTATTTGCCCCTTTTATTTGTAAGCATTAGTGAAATCTGGCCCCTCAGTTTATCTTTTATAAGTAACAACCCCCCAGTTATATTCACCTGTAAAACTAGCAATGTCGTTCACCCCAGTAGGTGCTACATTTAGTAGGATTTTCCTAGCAGTAGCTAGACACCCCTCGGAGGACAATCAGGCTCCTTCTACATTGTAGGGGGGAAAAAGGGTAAATGTCTATCAACCAAATGAAGCCCAGTCCTGAAAGGGGGAGATGGGACAAGGCGAGTCAAACAATAACATTTGATACAATGTTTGTAATTAAAAAGTTACGAGTGGCTTCCAGATATCAAAGAGGGAAAAAAAAAGTAATTATTTATATTTGGCATGATTTTCAAAGTTGTCATTGTAGTCCAAGGTTCTCATTGAAGTCACTGTAAACTGTGGGTACACAGCACCTTTGAAAGCCTCGCCAGAATTGCCTGTGGACTGTAAGCTCCTTAGGGCAGGGACCTGTTACTCATTTGGCAAATTGTATTGCAACGCTGCTTTGCCTAAACAGGGCTGTTTGTGCAGTAATAATAATAATAGATAACAGATTGGTGCTGGGACTCAGAATTATCAGATGTGGTTCTGGAGCCTTCTTATTAGCACAGGATTTCAAAACATCGAGTAAAAGCTCATTTTATAGGCAAATCACCAAGGAAGTATGACCAAAGGAAGCTGGGTGAAAACAATTTAGAAGCAGAGAGGCATTTGCTTGGTCAAACCTGGACATTCCTTCCACTGCATGCTTCAGTTTCACCTTGTCTGAGTCACAGGCTGTCAGCTGGGAGCCTGGTGAACAGGTAGGCCATGAAATATGCATCTGCCTGTGGCTATTTTAGAGCACAGAATCTGATACACGTAAGCACATCAGTGTGCACACCCTCAGCCCTGGGGTTGTTGCTACACTCTCCACATTCATGTGCAATCCCTCTGCCCGTGCCAGAGCCAGCTACAGATGCACACTGACTCACTCAGCCTGGGAAGTGTTGGTGCATTAGGTTTCAAATCCAAAGGATATCAGCACACCAGCTATTATTCTTTACTCCAGAAATCTTGCTTGGTTCAGCAACTCAGTCTGCTCCAGCTGTAACTCTGCACAGTACTTTGCAGTTTAATTTGCAAAGCAAACTGATTGCACCCCTTCTCAAGACATGTGTGAAAAGCCAGGGGTGACAGGAACAGCACTCTCACCCCAGGAGTGAGCAGGAGGCTGCAAATACTCCACACCTTCTCAGAACTATCTGCTGATTTCATAGAACCATCAGAGAATCAGAGAATCTAGAACCATAGAACATGCCCAGTTGGAAGGGACCCATCAGGATCCAACCCCTGCCCTTGTGCAGGACACCCCAGGATCACCCCATGGGCCTGAGAGCATCATCCAAACGCTGCTGGAGCTCAGGCAGGGTTGGTGCTGTGCCCACTGCCCTGGGGAGCTGTGCCAGTGCTCCACCACCCTCTGGGGGAAAAACCTTCTCCTGACACCCAACCTGAACCTGCCCTGATTCAGCTCCTGCTGTCACCCCCAGTCCTGTCACTGTCACAGGAGTGCAGAGATCGGTCCCTGCCCCTTCTCTTTCCTTTGTAAGGAAGCCATAGACCTCAATGAGGTCTCCCCTCAGCCTCCTCCTCTCCAGGCTGAACAATCCAAGTGCCCTCAGCCGCTCCGCATAAGCCATCCCCTCCAGACCCCTCACCATCCTCGTGGCCTCCTCTGGACGTGCTCCAGCACTTTGATGGCCTTTTTGAACAGTGGAGCCCCAATTTCTCCAAGCCCTGCTCTCCTCCAGCTGTTCCTGATCTGCAGAGTGGGATAACGATGCTCACTTTGTGGGAAGGCTTGGAGGTGGGTGAGGAAGAGTGCTGCCCAGGGAAGGTGCATGATATTCTCTGAATTAGCACCACTGTGGCTTCAGGTGCTGGCTATGTCAGCAGCCAGCAATGCAAAACCCCTTTCACAGAGCTGTTTCTGGAGAAGATAATTACGAGGAAAAGGAAAGAAAACTGACCAGTCCTAATAAATACCAGCCCTTTCAGGAATGGGTTTGAAAGCCAGTTTTCTAGGTATCGGATGATAGAAATCATAAAGTTAAAGCATGTGCTTACTTTAATGAACCTGGTCAAAAGTGCTGTCTGGAGTGTTTATTTATTCATTAATTTTTACTTGAGCAGACAAAGTAAATCTGCCCTCGGTTTTCATAAAATCTTTCTTACTACATTCTATTTAGTTTAAATTGGCATCTATTTGATTCAACCTGGAAAGCCCAGCCAAATCCAATTAGTGTCATTGAAACTCCTGCAGTACACGTTTGCTTTTCCTTCACCCCCTGTCATCCTCCCCCGCCAGCTTAAGAGCCAAGAGGAAGGATTCCAGAGATCTAAATTTGAAATTGTTCCCACTTCTCATTTACAGGAGGGGAGGGGTGGAAGGGAGTAAATAACAATAATGTCACGAGAGTAAAAGCCTGGCTCTGGAGCCCATTTCTGCCTGGCTGGCTGCTTTCCCCCTCTTGCCACAATACTTTGCTTTTTTTGCATTTGTTTCTGTCCAAACTTCCGAGCAGCCCAGCTCCAGTACTGGTGGACTGGGTTGCAGGTGGCAAGGCATGGAGCTGCTTCGTGCCTTCACAGACCTGCAAGCAGAGGAGCCAAGGCTGTATCTGCTTCTTCTGTGTCTGCCCACCCCTGTGCTGCTGGGAAGGTCAGCGTGGAGCCCGGGCTGGCCCAGGCTGATGGAGCATGGTCTGGCAGCCCTAGGGAAGCACATGGTCCCTGTCCCTCATCTCTTCACGGCCTCCCCGGCCTGCTGGCTGGCCCAGGGAGGAAGCTGGTGGTGCTGGGGCTCCAGTGGCAGCTGCCCAGCCAAGGTGGCTCCCTTCACGTCCTAAGAGGGCCTAGGTGGGCAGCCACGGGCCACGAGTGGTGGAGAAACAAGTTAATTTTGTTCACAGGAGCTCGGGTAACTCATTACAGAGAAGGAGTCTTCAAAAATATTGCTAAAATATGTATGTTTTGCAGGGGTTGCCACAGAAACATGCAGAGCATATAATCCAAAATAGGATGTCTAGACAAACTCCTACTGTCTGACCTTTTATGTATTTCCTAATCCAGCCAATCTTGCCAAGCAAATTGGTGACTAAGCAGCAATTCACTTTACACGGTGTCGTAAAGGCCTGACAAGGCCCAGGTCACGGTTATAAATTTCAGTCTGGCTACTTCAGCAACTCTGGGCTTCCTTTACCAGCACGGCTCCCGTGTGGTTTCTGGGCTGTGATGTGTGCTCTGGATCATCATGAAGTAATTTTGGGGCTGTAAAATCCAAAAGCCACAGCTCTGCCGTGAAACAGAGAGCACTTTCATCCGGCAGGACCCCAGAGTTTACAGAAAGCAATAAAAAGGGAGGCTGGAGAGAGGCTCGGGTGAGAGAGGAATGACAAGCAGCGGTGCTGGGGCCCGGGCAGCCCCCTCCTCCTGGGGTCCCTCCATCCCGGGCTGGTGGCACTGGCACGTGCTGGTCACGGGGACTCACGGAGGGCTGGCTGCTCCGGGTTCCCCTTTCCTCCTCCCTGCAGGAGCCCCTTGGTCTCCTTTATTTCCCAGGAGTAGCCCTGCACACAGAGCCACAGAGATGATGAAGGGAGTGGAACATCTCCCTCGTGAGGAAAGGCTGAGGAAGCTGGGTCTCTTTAGCTTGGAGAAAAGGAGACTGAGGGGGGACCTCATCCATGGTTACAAATATGTAAAGGGTGAGGGTCAGGACGATGGAGCCAAGCTTTTTACAGTGCTGACCAATGATAGGACAAGGGGCAATGGATGCAAAGTGGAGCCCAGGAGGTTCCATGTGAATCTCAGGAAGAACTTCTTTCCTGTGAGAGTGCCAGAGCACTGGACCAGGCTGCCCAGAGAGGCTGTGGAGTCTCCTTGGCTGGAGACATTCAAACCCTGCCTGGATGCGTTCCTGTGTGATGGACTCTGGGTGACCCTGCTCTGGCAGAGGGGTTGCACTGGATGAGCTCTCGAGGTCCCTTCCAGCCCCAGGGCTCTGTGGGTCTGTAAGAGGCAGCCCCAGTCCTGGTGCAGCAGCAGAGTTTTCAAGTGCTGCGCAGCCATGTGGTGTTGATCGGTGTGGTCAGACTCCCAGTGAGGCTGAGAAGTGGCTTGGAAAAGAGGGAAGGAGGAAGGGGGCAGTGACTCAGGACTCAGAAACCCCTGGAAAGCTGTGTGTGTCTGTCTGTGTGTATGTGTGCATATCCACGTGCAGGCACACACCCCATTCTACACACACAGATGTAGAGATGCACAGGGTGAATAGCTTCTACAGCAAGAAAGACACCAAACCTGTACATTATATATATATATATACTTTATTTCAATTTTTTCCAGTATTTTTGATATATACTTTATTCCCCTCTCCCCACAGAGCAAGATCTGTGCTTAGGCTGAAGGTAGGAGGGCTGCCCTG
Organism: Aegotheles bennettii; assembly: GCA_013398125.1. Classification (NCBI taxonomy): domain Eukaryota; kingdom Metazoa; phylum Chordata; class Aves; order Caprimulgiformes; family Aegothelidae; genus Aegotheles; species Aegotheles bennettii. Next base: position 26,280 of record VZRW01009826.1, on the reverse strand, counting down.
GGCAGGTATCTGAGGCAGAAAAGCAGTGTTGGTGCTTCAGAATTAGGCTGGTCCCAGGCACATGTCCTGGTAAGCTCAAGGAAATCTTCTACACACTGCAGAGACAGAGCTGTGTGACACAGACATTACTGCACAGAGAGCAAGGGAGGGAGAAAAGAGAGCTACTGTCAGAAGGAAATGGGAGGAAGGACTGAGAATAGGCAAGGGGAAAAAAGTGAAATAAATTACAACTTGATGAGCACATGAAAAGAATCGGTGCTGTACAGTATTATAGAGTGGTAATTACACACGGTGTATTAAACAGTGGTAAGAATTAACGACTTAATATCTGGCCACTCCATAGAGCTTGTTACAGAGAGGTGTTGGATTTTATATATATTTTCTGTGAAGTTTAATTTTCCATGTGGTGTTTGGTCAGGAAATGAAGAGCCCCTCAGGTGGAGTGCCAGGAGAAAGCCTTCTGAGGAGGACATGTGCTGCAGTGTGCAGGGGAAAGGTCCCAGGGGTGGACGTTCAACCTGAGCCACTCATTTTGGTGTATGCACAAAATGTTGGTTCTACCACAGAGGTCTCATTCTTAAGAAAGATTCAAAAGCCTCAGTTAGGTGATACGTGACCCAAGTGAGTGGTTCCACTGCTTTCTGCCGTGGACCAGCAGCAAGGACTGATTCCACACACCTTTCATCCCATCATCATGGGAAGGACCAAACCCAGGGCCACAATGACAAGGCAACAGCCTCTTGTCTTTGAAAGACCCAACGTCTGAGACACATCATCAGCATCTGCAGGCTGCAGCTCCTGTGTCACCACGCAAACACAAGGATCGCTGTGTTTTACAGGACAATCCCCTGCTGAGGAAATCTGTTTGATCTTTGCCCTTTCTCTGTGTGCAAGTTCAGGATGTTGAGCATGGCTTCACAAGGTGCCGCACCGACACCCTTTCTTAAGCAAATATTGCTGTCCAGAAACATGCCTGGGGTGCCAAGGGTTTGCCAGCTCAATCTGTTACATGCACACAAGAAAATGCAAGTTTGAAAACTGGCACACTGTGGGCTCAAAGATTTTAAGATCAGCTTTGATCTGGAAAAAGAAAATGGAAACAGCAACTCTTCTATTCACTTATGAACAAATTAGCCACATAACTCATCATCAGGGTGACTGGCATTGTTTTTCTTAGGCTGCAACAACCATCCATTGGCACTGCTTCTGGCAGAGGAGCACCTGGAGGTCTCGAGCTGGTGCCCCACTACAGGAGGTGCTATCTAGATATAAGCAAGGATTGACCGATCTGGCCTGGCAGTTGTGAATTGGTTTTTCAAAGCACTTTATCATTAAAACACATTTACTATCAAACCCCATTCTTTAACAATTAACTTTTAGAAACCCAAGCAAATGAGAAAGCGTTGCTTCAAACACATTCCAGTTTTTGCCATAGTTTTTGCTATATTGTTTTCCAAGGAATGGAGGAAGTTTAGTGAAAGGAATTTAGATGCCCTCCATACCAAAGTAGGGACTTGCAAGAAAAGCTTATGAATAATAGCTCACTGCATTAGTCCAGGCCAGAAAACTATTTCATACAGCAAAGATAGGAAAAGCAATGATGCTAACAAGCACATCAAAAAGAATAGCCACTGGGACTCACAGCCTTGCTTTTGGTCAAAATGTCCCAGCCCTTATCCAAGCAGGTTTCCTCTGGCACATGTTCAGTGCAGAAAAGGGCCATGAGGCAGCTTGCCAAGCTCTGTCTGAAAGGAAAGAGCCAGGAGCAAGAGTAAATAAAGAAGTGGCATGTTGTAGGAAACACCTCAGCAGGTAGTGCTGCAGGGAGCCCAGACACCGACTGCCACCATTTACAGAGGGTATGCAAGTGCTTGCCTGTGCGACACAAAGGAGGTGTGAGTGTAGCATGGACAGACGTACCTGGCATAGCTTTAGTCTGGCTGGTGTACATAACAGAGGCAGTTCAGACATGCTGGCAAAGGCATCAGTACCTTCCTATGGCACAGCACCTTTCTCAGGACCACAAAGCCCTGCAGACCTTGATTTTTTGATTGCTGGGTTGTGGGCAGTCTTCATTGTTTTACTGCCCAGTCTGACTAGATTCAGTCTTAGACAGATGTCAGGCCTTCTGCAGCCAGGCCAGGGATTTCTCCTGTCCCCAGGTGATCAGAAAGCACAAGATTAGCAGCAGCTCCCATAGCCACATGCATCTTATTCTGGGTTTTCATTTTAATCTAGGAGAGAGAATCTAGAAAGAGCTGCTTGCTTTTAAACAGCAAACTCCAAAAATCAGTGCCTGCCTTTGTATTTTAGGTAATACTGAGCATACTGCCCGCCCCACCAAAAGGCTTTGTGAGATGTGAACATGTGTGAGAACCATACAGGTCTTATTCTGATCCTACCACTTTTACACTGTGACCATGCTGAATTTCTCTGGCACTGCACTCAGATCACGGTGTTGTGCTGAGCAAAGCAAAGTCATTCTTTTTTCCTTTTCCACTTCCTTATTTCTAATTTTGAATAAGGAAGCTGTCCTGGAGCATCTTCATCCCCTAGTTATTAGTATCATAACATATGTTCCTCTTTGATGGATGAGTAGTTTTTCTCAGACTGATGACTTTCTGGTATCTCCCCAAGATGTTATTTCGGAGCTGTCCAAAAAAGCCACATCCAAAAAAGCCAGAACAATCTGGAACTTGCTTGATTTCAGAATGCTACAAATTCAACATGCACATCTTAACCATTTAAAGATTTTACAAGTTGAAGTTTACTCAAATCTGGAAGTTGAGCCAGTGTGAAGGAATGCAGAAAGAGGGGAGGCCAATCATGCAGAGACACCTCCTCTTCCATGTTTGGATGAATTGCCTTGTGCTAAAATAAGAGAGGTCTGTGTAGACCTAGGTGTTTTTTCTGTTAAGATGTCTAAAAAATATTGCTTTATAACATGCAGTTTTACCTCGAATTGTAGCTCTATTCCACTATAAAAGTTCATTATCTGATTTACTAATGTGTAAAGACAGTTTGCCAGCATTTTACAGCACTTCTCCTGCACTTCTTTGTTGTCCTTTCTGTTTGCAGCAAGACATCAGAAAATTTTCTCCTAAATAACCACTGTATTATTTTATAGATTTAACCTTGTAACTCCTTCCTCTTATTTCCCTCTAAGTCACATGTAATCTCTTTCACTGCTAAATATTTCCTGTCTGTTCATGCATGGGCTTATTTTAGCTTCTTCCTTCCTCTTTGTTGGCTGCCTGCCCCCCCCCATGTGTCTGCCCTACATGTTTATACTCTAACCCATTGTTGCCTGCTTTCTTGGCCAGTGTATTGCTTCCCATTCTTTGCCATTGTGAAACTCAAAGCATAACCAACTTCTCTTTGTGTGAATCATGACTCTTGTGTTCTCCACCACAGCAGCTGTCTTGACCTGTGGCAGCTCCTGGAGATGAGTTCCATAGTGAGAGCAGGCTCAGTCTGGTCAGTAGCCCTTGATACTTGGCTTGTATTTAACAGGTAGCTTCAAGTCTCACCTAGATTTCCTCTAAATTCTCTAATTTCTTTTCTCTCTTGAAAACAAACAGAAACTAACCTCCTCTCCTTGTGTGAAATGCAGACTGGGTCCCCAAGGGGACAAAGCTAACTTTAACTTTGGAAAGCTTTGTTCCTGCTAGTTCCTAGCAATCCATTGAAAGGAAGCGACAGTTCCCAGAAGCTCTCAACTCCTCTCCTTGTGTCCATTACAGACCCAAATAAATAGATAATGTGTGATTTATGTTTTATCCCCATGAAGTTCTATATAATAGCATACCACTTTCTGATGCTAAGAGCCTCTCCTCTTCATTCATGCTGATCTAAGAGGTGCAGGGATCATATCCCAGGCTAGAATTCTTCAGAAAATGGCATTTCCTTTTCCTGTGCCTGTTCCACTGGGCTGTTCTCTCCCAGCACTTATCCCCTGCTGTGCCACAGGTGATCCCTTTTTGTTGTTTACATTAGAGATGCTAGGAAAAAAAAGCAACATGAGAGTGAGTGGGAGCTCTTATGATTTACATTCATTTGATTAGTAAAATGCATCCATGGAACTCCTGGGAGCACAATTCTGTGATTCTGTGATTCTGTGATTCTGTGATTCTGTGATACTTTAAAAAATTAGTCTGATTAGGTTTGATTGGTATGTTGTCTTGGGTCAGGTTTGTATTAAAGCTGCAGCTAGCTTTGTATATATCTGGGTACAAAACAGCCATTTGATAGTTTCCAATGCAGACCTTTCATACTTATGTTCATACCTACAACTTGGGAAATAAGTGTGCAAGTCCTGCCATTTTTGGACAGCTTTCTATTCCCTTCTCTTTCTCTGTCTCAGCATGGCTTCAGCATTACTGTGATTTTTTCCCCAGTCACTGGATTTTAGTGGTGAAGTGACACATTTGTCAGCTTCTCACACCCTGTGCTGTTCTTTGTTCAGCCCACCAGCACTACACACTGCATGATTAGTTAGTGAAGCTGAGGTTTTGCATTCACTGACCACTTCATGAGATGTCACGAGAAGCCAGCACAAGGCTACATCTTGATAAGCACCTGCCCATCCCAAAAAACACATTCAGTGGGAATCCCAGCTATGGAACAGCTTGTCATACGGTGTACACACACTGGAAAGCTTGCACCTTTAGCATTTGCAAACTGGAGAGACAGTTCCTCCTTAAAAGAGGTGCTATCATAACTCAGCAGCAGTCTCTCCCTCCGTGCTGCTCAGTTTTCATTACAGGAGTGCTCTATATCCCTCTGCAAGTAAATAGTTATTAATAGATAAAATGCCAGGAGAGAGACACCAACAATTCATCTTTATCCTTGGCATTTCCTCAGTTTTGCAGGACTAATAAACCACATTATTGTGCAATTTGCCTTCCTCTGGCTACCTTCTGTATCAGAGAACAATTAGACTCAGCTGTTCAGCATAGCCTGAGAGTCTTCATGTTATGGGAGCTTGAAACTTCTACACCCAAACCAAGAGGAATAGATGTGGGGGTTCTACAAGCCAAGAAGGAGTGTCTTCTGTCTCTGCAAGCCAAGAATGGATGTTTCCCAGCAGCAGTGGTGAAAGTCACTTTGCATTCATGGCTTACTGGTGCTTTAAAAGAACCTCTGAAAGGAGCTCTCCTGCTGTCTAGGTGTTGTACAGGTGGAAATGGGCGTGAGTCGGGAAAACAGATTGGCCATTCATTTTCTAAACTGTGTTTTCCTATCGGAACTGGACATTTCCATGGGCTGCTGCCACCTCCTACTGAAAGCACCATTGCTGAAATACCTATGGCAGCAACACTGAATTTCTTTTCTGCCAAGTGACTTAGGAAACAAATTGCACAGGGCAAGTATAGCTTCAGAGTGGACTCTGAGTGCTGCACGACTCCTTCCAAGCCCTCCCTGCCATTCTGCTGGGCAGGGACGTGCACTGGCTTCCCAGCTGAGTGCCTTTCCCTCCTCAGACTCTGCCCGTGGCACTTGTCACTGGAGTGAAGTGAATGCTCTGTTACTTTCCCTGAGTAAACCAGGGGTGTGGAAAGAGGAGGAGCCCCAGACTTCAAAAACCAAAATGAAAAATTCAAGGCAATGTGAAAGTTGTCCCAGCCCATTTGCCACAGGTGAGATAGCACAAGAGGAAAGGTAACTTGGAGAGAAGGTGGGGTGACTCTCCTGTCCCTGCTTCCACCTCTGCTCTTGGCTGAGCCCAGCTGCCAGGGTGGGGGAGAGCAGTGTGCTCCTTTGTGCACACCTGTAATAGTCAGTGTCGTGTCCTGGGCTCGCTGAAGTCCTCGGCGTTCTTAAAAAAAGGGCTTGCAGTCTTTGACATTTCCAGTCAGAAATAAAAGCGGCCAAGTGCATCATTAAATTCAGTTTCAAGAAAAGGATGGGTGTGGGTGTGTCTGACCATGACTACACTGGGGAGATAACTGTTTCTAGGAGGAGAGTGTCAGCTTTTATTTTTGGGACAGCAGAGTTGGCAGGAGCTCTTGGCTTCCAGCACACAATTCATGTGAAGGGAAAAAAAAAGGAAAGAAAAGAGAAAAAGAAATGTAACTGGCGCTGCCCAAGAAAACCAGACAGACACACACGAGAAGGGAATGATGAGCCATATAAAGCATTAAATACACACACACAGAGGCAGGGCTGTGCTTTACAGGATTTGAACCATATGCGCGTACACACACACGCACTGGCTCGCACCCGTAAATCACTGAGCCAGACTATCTGTCTGGTGTGTGGAGCAGAAACACACTCATGAAATCTATTTTCTTCTTTTAGCAGCAGGCTAATAATTGATAAAGAGCCAGGCTGGGGGCTCTGAGTTTTATGTGACAGATATACAAGGCTGCAGCTCTCCTCGTGTGCGCTCTGCTCCTTCTCTCCGTGGCAGCAGCTCCCGCCCGAGCCCAGCAGAGCTCCTGGGCAGCTGGCACACAGTAGGCTCCAGCAGCTGCCAGGCAGCCCCGTGTGGGCAGGGCAGGACTCCTGGTGCAGCCAGGACAGCAGGGAGAAGGGACCAGTGGGGTGGCTGCACGGAGCAGGGTGCCACTGCAGCTCCCCAGCAGCACCCAGGGCTGGCCGTGCTGCGGGGGGGGGGCACCGTGGGCTCGCCATGATGGCACAGCGGGCACGGGAGCTGGAGCAGAAGTGCCCTGGTGAGCCCAGGCAAGGCCCCCCCGCTGGCTCGGGCGCTGGGGAAGCACGGGCAGTGCCAGTGAAAATAACAGGCTGCTCCGAGGGCCAGGGCTTCCCTCCTGCCCCCGCATGTTGCCCGAATTACCGTGCCAGCCCCCGGCACCGTGTCAGTGAGATAAAACCATGGGAGCTTCACCTTCTAACTACGAGCTACACTGGGTTGAGTTTGGCCCTGTGTGTGGGAAAAGCCCCTTGGAGAAGCACAGTAGTTGCTGTGCAGACACAGCTGCTGACTTTCCAAATGAAACCCAGTATTTCATCTGTTTCCATGCTGCTTAAAGTCAAATCCATCTGGCCCATGACTGGTTCTGTATTTCTTTTGCCAGAGTTGATTTTTGTGTTTGGAGTTTGGGCTGGCAAGCAATAATGACAACAACGTGTCTGAAAACAAAATATATTGACTGTGTTTACAGCAGCACAAGCAGAACTATGGGAGGCTCTTGGTGCTGAATTTCCAGCAGGCTTTGGTATGCATGGAATACATTCAGGAGCGAGAGTCTGGCAACAGAGGAATAGCAAGGAGCTGGGGGTAAGGTGGGTTGGAAAGAAGATCCAGGTTCTTGTTGTGGTGGGGAGATTCGATGACACAAGACATGTTATTAGGAGAGGACTAGATGCCATCTAGGTGCCTGGGGCAGTGCTGGACGTGTGCAAGCCCTGCTGAGCAGCACACTTTCTGTGGCACACAGGCTAGACTGCTACTCCTCACTCCAAAAATGAAATGGTTAAGCCAGTTGTGGAGCTGCCATGTACAGATCAGTGAGGCATGCAACATCTTACCAGCTGAAATATTTGAGGTGGAGCATGAAGTTGTTACTCATTGGGAGCTCTGCCATCGAGCTCCCTCTCCCCTGATACTTATGATTAACACATTAAGCATCTGCATTGCCTTTTTGCCTCAGAAGAATTCCAGTTAAAGGGAACTGCTTTGCAAAGTTTCTGACAGTTATGAAAGAGCAGAGTTGTAGTTGAGCTGTGCCTGCCCTCTGCTATTCCCAAAGCAGTAAATTGCCTTTGGAAGGAGGTGTCTCCCGGTGCCCCAGCTCACGGCTCACTCCTCCAGCAGCTCCCCCCCAGCACCCCAGCGACAGCGGCCCTGATCCTGCCTGCACTTTGCAAGTGCTAAGGAGCACTGGCCCCTCCTGGGCTTCCAGGCTACAGGAGACACGTGAGGGAGCATTGGCCCCACGTGTTTGAACCCTCCTTTGCAGCACTGGGGTACTTAGCATGGCTGATGGGCTACAGCAAAGGCTCCACTGGCAGTAGGAGGGAACTCGGTGAGGGAAAGCCACTGTGGACAGCAGGCACTTCCCAAACTGGGGTTTTGGTAACAGCTCCTGAGGAAGGGAAAGCAAACTGTGTATGAAAATGGAATAGAGACATAAGGCTGCAGAAGCACATGAAACAAGCTACAAGCTCTACAAGTTCTTCCCAATTAAAAGTGGGAGAAAGCAGAAAGGACTTGAAAATAGGACCAACGGTTGCAGAACCGCATTTCTGAACTACAGAGCTCTCAGGTATCAGGCTACACTGCAAAATGACTAATTGTGGGGTGACTAATCCCTGTCTCCCCTCCAAAACTATGACTTCACAGTGGCCAAGAAAACACACCATTAAGATGTCCTTATTGCATCACTCACATTTACTTGCCTTGAGAAAGACTGAGCCTTTTACGGTACTTTTCTGATTACCCAGAGACAGGCTTCTGCCATGTAAGTAAAGAAGGGACCACTTAGTTTTCATAGTTCATCCTGGACAGTGGTGAAGGTGTTTGGTTAAATGCCTGGGGACTGGGGAGCTGGCTTTCTAGCAAAGAAAAAAACCTCTTTTAGAGGGGAGGAGGCAGGGAGATGGCAGAAGCAGATGGATATTCAGGTTGACAGAAAATGAAAACTTGCCTTCGTCTTGCTTTCATTAGTCTTCATTATATGACCACGACAGCTTTAATTGCTGCCCTGCATACATAAGTAATAAAAATGTAAAATGTTTAAATGAACTGTGGCTCCCAAAAGCCATTATAAAAGATTAATGATGAGTACTCTTTGCTAACTTAAACGTCTTCAAGAAACACATCTGAGCAGCCCTTGTGGTTAAGATGATATTAGAACAATATTTGCCGGACCACTTGTCTCAAACCATTATGCACCAAGCTTTGATGGTTTTGATTATTCTCTCTTTAGCTAGTCTGAATTCTAGGCATATTTGATTCCAATTTACTCATTCCTGACAAGCTATCCCACTCCTGCAATCCAAAGGAAGAGTCTTCAGGTACTCATAGTTATAGTGTGTCTTCAAGAATTGATGATGTTTGCTTTAATGGTTTTTACTGCTGAAGTCCTTGAATGCAGGGGTTACTACTGGCACTCCAGAAATGATCATGCTAATTAATATGATATCCAGCTAAAGGGGGAAATACATAATATTTTCTGTTTAAATTGGAAGCAGTACCAAGACCCATCTTTGAACTGCCACTTTCCCATGAGGGGTACAGATCTGTCTCTGTTTGAATTCAGATGTGAGAGTGGAGTTTTATTTCCAAAAGGGCATCAAACTCCATCTCTGGATGGAGCAAAGGGTCAGACCGTGCCTGAGACTTGCACACGTGGCCATCAGAGCAGGGGCAGGAGTACAGGGCTAAGGTGACCTTCTGTTCTTCTCTCCTTGTCATCTACAGGACACAAGCAAACTCCTCGAGTGACCACTACCAGCTTTTCCATGGACAAGCACTTCCCCAGCCAAGTCAGCCAGATTCTCCTTGACAGCTGCACATCCCTGGGAATGAAGAGATCTGCACAGGCAAGTCGAGCTTTTCCTGTGTGGTGTGCTCTGATGTTTGGCTTTCAATCCAATTTTCAGTTAATACTAACAGATTTGGGAAGACTTGTAAAACTTGATACTCTGCAGCACAAACCACTTTCTTGCTATTTAGGATTGAACCAGGATTTTCACAAACAGCAGGAATTTGCTGGCTGCAGAGCTGCCTTGTGCCATCCTTTCCAGGGTCACTCATGGAGGCCAAAAACTGGTCTGAGGGACACCCAGATGATACATTTCTGTGTTCCTTTCTGCTTTAGTGTTCATCTCGCTATGTTCCGCTCCATGGTGACTTTCAGAACACAGTCTCCTCTGCCAGGAGTGGATTATTTTGGCTTCTTAAGATCTTCCAGGCTGTCACCAGTTCTCCCGCACAAGGATGTCCAAATTTTCCCATTTCCCATTACTCCTATTAGCTTTCTGGGCTCATTTCTGTACACATGGGCCCATTTCTATTTCCTGACCACCGTTTGGAAGCTGCCTCCCTAGTAAGTCTGGATCCTGGGCTCTTGTCTCTTCCTGCACAGTCTTCTGGGCTGGTCCAATTCCAACCTGCAGGCCAGGAACTTTTCCAAGACAACTATCCCCTCCCCAGTGCTGCAAAAAAACCCCACAAGCACTGAACCCATTCTCTGCTCAGCATCGCGGGATAGACTGATCCAATTAATTATATTAGGGCAGAGCAGGGTAAGAACTGCTGTTCCTGAGGGGAAGAGCAAGGCACTGCTATCTCACAGCTGGCTGAGCCAGAACTTGGCTCTACTCTTCCCAGCCTCAGAGGCAGGGGCAGGAGGCCCAAGGCACAGAGAGTGGCTTGCCAGGTCTTTTAAATCAGTGACAGGAGGAGCAGGAGGAGCTCCTTCCCCTCTCTGCCTCCTTCTCCTGTCAGGAAAACTCCTCAGGGTGGTGCTTGGTCTCCCACAGCTCTTCCCCTGGTGCTGCAGCTGCCCTGGAAGCCCGCAGACATTCCCAGCAGAGGCTGGATGGCTGGTTTGGGGACAACCTGGGCCCAATTTAATGAGAACGTTCACGTTCACTTGCTGTGCTGGCAGCCTGCCAGCATATTTTCTTGAGGCACATCAGAGAGAGAAGGGAAATGGTGATTTTTAACAGTTTTGGGGTTTGGTTTTTTTTTTTCATCCAGCCAAACCTGACTGGAATTTCATGGATGAAAGAAAAGGCACTTCTCTAGCCCAGGGGCTTTGTCCCTGCCAAATTATAAGGGCCTGCTGCAAACAATGGAGGTGTTAGAGCTTCTAAAAAAATAAAAATGTTGAAAGAATCTTTTATAAGGGAAAATATTAGGCAAGCTCCCTCTCGGGCCAGCTGGTAGCGGGCAGTATAATATCAGCTCTTTGGAGGAGAGCTGTGCAAAGAATGGATTTTCAGAATTTCTCTTCTCCCACTCCCCCCCTACAAGTTTGAACTATTTTAGCTATTTTCTCCAGCTGAAATTAGTTGCCAAATTCAGCTAGTTGCTAAATTCTCCTCAAACTTTTATATCCTCCTTTGGCAGGTTCCTTGTGAAATCAGACCCATCCTCCCAGCCTGGTTCGGGAGCGTGGCACTCACCAGTGACACAGTTAGGAAGAAATCTGCCTGTGGTCAGCTCTTTCTGTTCTTGCTGTTCTTGTTGGAGCCCACACGTTACTGGCCTGATAGCTGTGCCTGGCAGCAGGCAGGGGAGCCTTTCCATGAGTCCCCACTGTCCCCAGGGCAGCCTGCCCTGGGCCCAGAGCCTTCGCACAGTGTGGGGCTGGAGGTTCATTACATTGTGGTTTTCAGGCTGAGTCTTCACTGGACCAGTTCATAACGATGATATTTCTGGTGTCAACTGCAGACCAGATGTTGCACCTTGGTGCTGTGCCGAGGGAGGGGAGAGCTCTGAGGTGACACAGGAGGCTCTGAGTGCTCAGAGTCATTGATCCTGTGGTGTTTCTTGTATCCATGCAGGTGTTAGCCGTGGTGTCCTGGCCAGATCCCATTCTGGCACATCACCAGCTCTGCCAGTTTACCTACTTAAAATCACCTCCGTGCCTCTAATTGCAGGTGTTGTTCCTCACTTCCCTTCTTTAGCAACAGATCTGTGCATTAATGGCTGGCAGATGCCTGCTGAATTCCTGCCCTGCTGCTCCACCCTTGCTCTTGCAGTTCCCAGCACCCACTGGGATGAGCAGCAGGGCTGGAAAGGAGCTGCCCCACAGCACCAGACAGAGCCATGGTGGGGCTGCAGCAGGCTTGCCCGTGGCAGTGGGGCACTATAAACTCCTTTAAACAAGCTGCCTGAGCCCTAAAACGTGTTCCCAAAGTAATGAAATGTGGTTCCTTGGCAGTGGCAGACACTGCCTTGCTTTCAGAGGCTGCTTTATGACTGTTAGCATAACACAGCCCTTCCAAAACCTCCCCCACATCTGTATTTTCTTTAAAAAATATATAAAATAATTATTAAATCTCTCCTCAGAGAGGCTGAGCCAAAGTTTCAAACAGAATATTCGTGTCTTCTGCTTCGGGCTGTGAGTGAGTGGTGCAGTGCCAGTGCCTTTTATTAGAGAGCCCATAAAAAGCAGGACCAGACAGATAGGGCAGTACCCGTGCTGGGAAGTGGGGTGCTGGCAGTCCTGCCAAGAAAGAAGTATTAAACCAAATCCATCTCTGGTGGTGGTTTAAAGGGAAGCAAAGCTCCTGCTGTGAATGCAATCTCCTTTGGCTGGTGGTGCTGCTGCATCCTGGTTGGAGGCTGCTGCTCCACAGCGAGCCACCCTCAGCGAGGCCTTCGCTCTGGGGCTGCCCAAACAGGGCTGGGCAGGCCTTGGGGTACGGCCACCAAGGCAGCCTGGGATCCACCACCGGCAGGGCCGGGGGGACACAGCACCACTGGGGACAAAGGCACCACTTGGAGCTGCAGTGACATCTGTAGAGCTCAGCCACACAGGAGCAGGGGAGGTCAATGGTGATCTTGGCAGCTGGAGAAGGCAGAGCCAGCAATGGCCTGATTGCTCCTGGCAGGAGGTGCACCCCAAAGGCTGTACCCCCAACTGTGTGCAGGAGCAAGTGGCAGGGACACCTCCTTCACGTGGTGTCTGCTCTAGGGATTTGCAGCATTCTAGAGACAGCAGCATTTATACCAAGTAGGTTGCTCAGACCTTTCCCTTGCAGTGAGATCTCCTCTCCACTGCTCAGTCCCCTCCAGGATGCAGTCTGGGACACTAACGACAGAAGGATGGCATTTTGCCTCTCCAGTTTGTCTCAACTGCTCCCCAGTCTGGGTAGCAGAAAGTCTTCCTGAGCTCCAGTGGCTGGGGGAAGTCCCCAGCAGCCTGCTGATGGTCTGTACAGCAAGGTCTCCATGGCTCAGGGCCTGCTGAGTGCCCCAGCTGGCACTCGTCTATCAGAGACCTTGCAGCCTGTGCCAAGCCTCTGCCCAGGTGCTTCTGGTTTCCCCACTTGCACACAGCCCCCAGTGCTTTGCACCACCTGGGGCAGGGCCCTTGGGGAGCTGGTGTGCACACAGGGTGCCTTCCCCTCCAGATTTGTCTCTGGCATTCAAACCAAGAGGAGCCAGAAGCTGGAGCTCACAGGATTGCCACCACGGTGCTCCCTGCTGGAAAAGGTAATGCTGCTTTTCTCCTCCAAAGTTATCTGGTGGGGGGGGTGCCTTGCCAAAGGGTGTCTGCGGGCCAAGCCCCAGCCCTGGGGGGAAGATGGGAGGAGAGAGGAGCCCCAGGCACTCACTGGGTTTGTCTTCCAGCCGGGGGTTGGGCCAGATTGACTGCATGTGTGACCACAGGAGGTTGGGCTTGTTTCTCAGCGTGATTAGGAGGCACACAAAATGCTAGAAACACAGATATTCCGAGCTGTCCCAGAGTACAGCCCAGTGCTGTGTGACTCGCTGGGTTTGCTGAGCGAGGGGCTTTGTGTGCAGCAAGTCCTGCCAAGCTTCTCAGAGAGGCCCAAAGAGCCTAAAACCTGTGATAAAAACCCCAAGGGGTTTTGGTCAAGCACCCTGCCAGCTGCCAGGACCACACCAGCTCTGTGGCAGCTCAGCAGCATGTCCATGGGACCAGTGGCAGGAGAGGTCCCTGGCACTAGCACGGGCACTCCTCTGCCCTTCTGAGAAGTGCCCTCAAACTGGGGATGCCCGACTGAGGTGGCTCCAAGAATCCGTGGGGACATGTGTGTGTCAGCAGGCAGAGTTTGGGGGGGGGGTGTGTGTCTGTGTTATCCCACACTGCCAGACCCCAGCTGCAGGGAAAGGAAACTCTGGGGGTTTATGGGAACCACTGGACCAGAAGGTCACAGTGATCAGTGATGTGCCACCACTGTGCTTGGCCATGGTGGCTTCAGGGCTCACCTAGCCTGGAGTCCCCAGGAATGTGCAGGCTTCAGCCACAGAGTGGTTTGGGGATGTGTTGTTACATGACAGCTCTCTAGCATTGCTGGGCAATCAAATGCTCTGTTTGACTCTTCAGGCCTCTGAAGCTCACAGAGGCCACGTACTTGAGAACCACAAATGTAGCAATAAACAGGAGGGACAGGGAGACAGTGCTGGGGTCACCCCCATGGGTTCTCTGCCCGGGCTGCTCTGTTCCATTGGGAAGTTAGAGAAGAGATGAGTTGTCATTTGCTCACCTCGGGAGGCAGAAGGGTTCGCCCCCTCCCACACGCTGCTGCTGCTGTGCAGTCCTAGCCCTAGAGCCCCTCAGCCCTGTCCCCCCTCCTGCTGGATGGAGACACCACCATAAAGCTGCTTTGATCACTGCGTGGCCGCTGCCAGGAGGAGGGTGATGGGCGGTCTCCCTGGGGCACACCAGCACAGGGGTTGTTCCTGCACTGAAGTGTGGCTGTTCTCAGCCCATGTCCAGCCAGGCCCACGTTCTCCCCACCATGGGGTGGACTGTGGTGGGTCTGCCCTCCCTGCCCAGCCCACCACACTGCCAGGAAGGAAAGGCCCATGGCTCCTGCTGCCTTGCCAGCAACCAGGTTAGTGCCACGTGCTGCTTCTCCTCCTCCCTCTGCGCCTCCTGCTCTAAGCTGCCTGCAGCTGGCAGCAACTGCTGTGGGGGAGCCAAGAAGTGCCCACCAGGGAGGTGAAGCCGTGCTCAGTTTTGGCGCCGAGGGCTTCCTTACAAACCCCTTCAGCATCACGGGCACGTGGTGCACGCACAGGGCATCCCTGGCTGGGCAGGGACAGTGATGGCCAAAGGGGATGCCTGAAGCAGAAGGGTGCAGTGCATGGGTGGCTGCTCCCAGTGGAGCAGGTACAGCCCAGTGGAGTCAGTGAGCTGGCACCAGGCTGAGAGCGAGCCCTGGGCTAGCACAGCTCTGCCACCAGCCCATCCCTGCTGTTGGCCTTTGCTCCGTGTTCTTTTCCACCCAGAGCCCCCGTCAGCCACGCTGGAACCAGGCAGGGTTCAGGAGCAGAGCTGATTCAGGAGAGGTGCTGGGAACTCAATGCTGATGGCACTTCTGGGAAAGAAAAAGGGATTTCCTAAAATGCCTGCAAAGGACTTTGCCACATCTGCAGAGTGGCTCGGGGGCTGCCTGTCCCCACTACAGTCAGCAACTTCTCCGTGTGAATGACCAAGGGTAACGTGCCCATGGGCAATGGCAAGTGCCAGGTCCACAGCCAGCTCCCTCAAATCCTGCACACACCACCCTGCGAGTGGTTACAGCGCGGGGAGGCTGCACAGGCCAAAAACACAGCCTCTCTGGCCAAGGGAAAGCTGGTTTTGGAATGGAGGGCGGCTTGTAATTAAAGCCAACAGTGTGAGAATCTGTAACTGAGCTGCTCTGAACAAATTATTTGGCTACCTGAAAGGAGGAGAACCAAAAGGTCTTTATTAATTTGGAAAGACACTCGAAGAAGAAAAACATGAACTTGCTGAGAGGGAGGAAACAACGTGGGCAAATTAAAAGAGGCAAACACTTGACCTCTGCACTGGGCAGGCGTGGCCAAAGGTGGAGGAGGTGGGACTCACTGGCGTTTGAGGAGCAGTCCAGTCACTTCTTATGGCACAAACTGAGACCAGTTGTGTTAAAAAGAGCTCCAGAAAGCAGGAAGAGCTTATGCCATTGACCTCAACACCCCTCTGTAATGTACCTGATGAGAGGGATTTGTTGTATGTTTACTGAGATAAATGCAATAGAGTTACAGTGATGAATGCAATAAAATCACACACATGGTAAAGGAAAACTTAGCTTCAAGGCAGCACAGCCCTGTCCAAGAAATATAACTCCTTGAAATGTGCCATTTTCAGCTGGAAAGGAAAAATCCCAAAGGCGTGACTCCAGCGAGGCCATTCAGTCAACCAGTACCAGATGGATGTGTGGGATTCACCTTCTGCTTTGGGTATGAATGAAAGGAGGCAGCTAGGAGCTGGCTAAAGGCTCCTTTTGCCCAAAGAAGGCTGGGCAAGATGTGGTTAATGTGCTCGGGGCTACTGTGCTTTGGGAATGTGTGGAAATGAGAGGCAAAGGAAGCTCGGAGGAAGCCAGGTAGCACAGTGCCAGGAGATGTTGCTTGAGCGAGTTCAGCTTGTGCCCAGAGGTTTTGCTTTGGTACAAAACGGTGCCACGGTCTCTGTGGGACACAGGGAATTTGTGACTGGGTTTGCAGGGTTTGCCTTTTTCCAGGAACCTCACCAACAGCTCGCGCCGTCCACACGAGGAGTAGGCATTGCTATTCCCACTCTCCAGGCAGGGAGGCAGAGAAGGAGCATTGTGCCTGACCTCTGAAGAGCTGGGTGTCCAGGTTTTAATGTGCTTGGAGCATCTGCCTCTCCTTCAATCACGAGGGATTTGGCAGCAGCCCAGGGAAGCCAGGTATGACCATGAGCAGGGTGTCACCCCTGCTCGCAGCAAAAGAAACCCAAGGCAGGGAAAGGTCTTCATTCAGCAAAGGCTTAAATGTGTATCTGTGTCTCCTTGATGAACTTTTGAAACATGCTCACCTAACTCAGGCTTGCTGTGCTTACACACGGCGTGATGTCTTTTGCTCTGGGAACACTGAAGTAGCTCAGGTTTTCATAGCATTTCTGTGTGCTTTGGCCCGTCGGGTGTCACGTGTTGGTGCACACAAATGCACCACCTGAGGAGGTGACTGGAAATCCAGCCTGGTGGCCAGCCCAGCTCTGACCAAGCAGCTTCGAGTAGCGCAGCAGGGGCATTTGGGAGCAGGACCCATCGGATAGCTCAGATCCAACCATACAAACCCATCCCATGGATGCAGCTCATGGTAAGCCATCCCCTTCTGCCAGTCTGTGGGCAGCCCTTCCCTCGCAGGGCTACAAAAGCCTCCAGCCTAACAAAAATGTCCCTTGTATCTACCACACTAAAGCCCACAGACACAAAGCCTACGCCTAGGAAGCCACGCGTTTCAGAAATAGTTCCAGGGAGAGCAAAGGAAACTGTTGTCCAAGCACTACACACAGACACAAGTGCTTGGTTTCAGGATTAACGAGGTAGTTGTTTCACCACCTAAAATTCACCCAGAGGGCTCTCTTCAGGTCAGAATCATTCCTGACAAAAGTCTTTTTGAACATACCTCTAAGGACTACCCTCTAAACTCACAGTGTTGTGGCTTTTTGGTTTTGCTTTGTTTTCCAAAAGGTTGATGAAAAATCATTTTGATAAACTGACAGCAGCGCCCATAACACACGTACAAAACAAGATAGCAGGCTCATACAGGAAGTCTTTCTGCTTTCATTTTTATTTTATGAATACATGTACAAGAGATGCATAATCTTCCATTATCCAGGCTTAAAAGTAACAGGTTGGTTGTTGGTTTTTTTCCCCAAAATATCTTAAGGAGGAAAATAAAATTAGGGATGAAAGAGGTGCAACATATCCAAACCATACAGCTGAGAACCTTGCTAAAATTACTGCTTAAATGTGAACGTGTGGAGGGTGTGGCTGTGTGGCTGTGCCTGTCGTCCTGCATTGTGAAAGCCTCACCCAAGGTATTTATGTATACGAATAAAGAAAAGCTTTGGCATAACCAGAGGTTCCTCCACACACACTTTGTTGACATTTCTGAAATACTGAGAGAATAAAAGCTGAGAATTGTGTCATATATAATTTCCTCTCCTTGGCAGCACTGTCTCTCAATGCAGGGGGGAATGAAGAAGAGTCTGTTGACAGGAGACTTTACCTCCAGACCAGGATGGTTATACAACAGAACGCAGCAGGATGCAAACAGCTCCAAATAGAAGAGATGAAGTTATATATTTATATATAGGTATATAATGTAAAAATGCTTATTTTATATGAGAAAGGAAGATTTGTCAAGGTAACATAAAATTAACCACTCTAGCTTCCAGCACAATATTTTGCTTTATTGGATCTATTTTCTAGCTACAAGTCAAGCTGACATCTGTCAAGCTTTTTAACTTCTCATAGGGCAGTCTATAAGAAACTCTTCATGCAACGTCTACAGTGCTAAATAGGGGGTAGATACCTGGGATTAAACAGCTGAGGAGTAACAGCCCATTATAATGACCAAGAACAGCTTATTATGTACACAGAGCCATATTATATTCTCATGTCTTCACAGTAATGTGCAAATGTGACAAATATGGCTTTCATTTGTTTTCTAGAGAAAGCAATAAAGACATAATTATACAGAATAATGTTTTAAACGCTTAGGAGGATTTCACCTTTCTGTGAAACCTGTTCCATCTTCATTGCACCGGGGCTAAGGGCCCACCCCAGTAGGAGGTGTAGTTCAGGTGTATTTCCAGAAGGGGGCACAGATTCCTAAGGCACAATATCAATGTTAAACGTTTTTAATTTAAGTCATGCTATTTTATTTTAGGGTTTTTTGGTTATAAGAAGTACTAGGTTGTTGCTAGTTATATAATAAGCAGTTGATTGTAAAAAATACAATGTGAGATGCTACACTACATGCCTACCTGTAGCTCCAGAAGCATCAGCTAATCTGAACACACACTATACAGCGCCGCTATCAAACCTTTGTGGGTTTTTGGTAATACTTTTCCATACATGTAGCAGAGTTATAAGGCTTCTGCGGAATAATAACATTATAACTGAACAAATATTTTACACTCTTCCCTAATGGTATTTACAGTCACTATAACTCATGGTTTGTCATTTGGTAAGTCTCATGTATCTCGTATGCATTCGTCTCGCCTATCTAAAGTGCTTGCTTAACTGCATGAGGAAAGAAAATGCATACCTGCTTCAGGTGCAACAAACCCGCAGAGAAGTAGCTGAAATATTGTTGTGAATCTGAAATGCATTCTCAGAAATTGAAATTATTGCTAAATTCAGTGCCCTCGCTAGGCAGTCACCTATATGATCTGTCCTATATAAATATATGCATATATACCAGTACGTATGTACATGCGTACACATTCATCTATCGCCTAACAGAGAGATTGCAGGGTTTTGTCCATCAACCTTTTTTATTTGTGCTATTCAACTCACTTGTGCTATGACTGAAGCCAGATTAAAATCAAAATCTTAACATGCTGCTAGTAACAACCCTACCATTCACTAGCACGTAATAAAGACAATATGCAAAGGAAAGCTGAGATGATGACCATCAGGAAGCTTTTGAAATGCACGGAGAATAAGGCAAGAGGCTGTACGGTACAGCAGAGACCAAGCTGAGGAAGTTCTGGAATTCGTAAGTGCTTAATGGGAGCAGGGATGGCTCTCCCTGTTTGCTGCAGAGTCCCACGCTTTTTCCAGCATCACTCTCCAGAATGCAAGCTCTATAGTGTCTGCACCTACCAACACTTCTAACGGTAGCAAAGTCAAAGCTTATTAAAAATGCTCTGATGCCACAATTGGTAAAATAAGGCACTTGCAGGGCTGTATTCTAGCGGTGCCATGCCAAGGAGGTCAGCAGTGGGGAGAAGCACTCGGGTTGTGCTGGGTTTCCCAGTTTTGTCCCATGAAATGCGCCCTGTCGGAGCACGCGCCCGCCTCTCTTTTGAGATGATTTTCTTTGAAGAAGCTGTTTCATCGGTTGATGTTGAGGAGCTACTTCTTTGTAAGCAAGAGGTAAATCTTCAGTTCCTGACATTCAGTAAGGTGGAAGATCAGAGTGGTACCAGGCAGTGTCTTCAGTCCATTCGGGATCTCTCTGCTGGAGCTGACACGCCAGCCAAGTCAGAAATGTGTGTGGGCTTCACACTAGGTCCATACTGAAAGCTATGAATGGACACTGGTACTGGAAAGGTCATTCCTTATAATTTCATTTACTGCAAAGAAAGAAGAGAAAAGGAATTGATTAGCATCCTGCTGCTGCAGATGGGTCTCTTCAGTACACAGGCCCCCCAACCCTGCATCCGTTCCTCGAGGGCCTCAGTACAGCTCTGCACAGTGAGTGCAGCATCGTGAGACAGCGAGGACAGGCTGACCACAGTGCACACCAGCACGATTAACCAGGGTTATCCACATGCTAAACACTGTGAAGCCAAACATCATGGGAACAGCAGCATCCTGGCTCCTCCAGCACATCAAACATATTTAACATCTCAGATCAGTTATGAGTAAAACATTTCATTTGCTTCAGGACTGGCTTGCAATCGGAACGCACAGAGAACCAGAGGAAACCTCAGAATAATCTGCCCTTTCCATGAAAAGAGCTGTCTGGAAAATATGTTAGCCATGGTAGGTGCTGATGGCAGAAAGCTGCCAGCCACTGAACCTGGCTATGTGCTTCTGGGATGCCTACATATAGACTGCCACTTCATGCGCTGATTTGTTCCCACTGTGGGATGATATCAGGGGGAAAAAAATTAGAAGAAGAGAAGAAACTGCTGGGTGCTTGCCCATTCCCTGGAGAAATGTATGCCCCTTCTGTGGTGAGCAACACACTGGACACACAGGTTCTGCTCCTATCCACAGACAGCTGGGAGGGACGAGCAAGTTAAAACCCTCGGCAAGAGTCAGAGCAAACCCAAACAAAGCCCATATCTCAGCATCAGCCCGTCAGGCTGCATCTCCACTGATACAGTGGTGTTCTCTGTATTTAGGAGTCGTCTGTCCTTCTCCCCCTCCCCTGCGGATCATCAAGCAATAGTTTCCCACACTCCAGTTATGTCCATTTATCAGCTTGTGATTTTTGGCAGATGAACAGGAAATGACTGAACCTGACAAAGGGCATCTACAGTGGCCACACAACACCCCTTTCCCTGCCACCCCACCTCCCCGCAGCGCCCCCGCCACCCCATTTACATGCAGATACACAAACCACCATCAGCAGGGCTAGCGCCGCTTCGGAGTTTCCCCAGCACTGCTGGGGCTGGGAAACACATGCCCACGTCATGGAAGCACCACGGAAAAGCACGTGTTTTCCTTTCCTCGTGGGCTGCCATTCACAGGCACCCAGAGAACTTCATGTGTGCAACTGGAAAAGACCAAGCCTGCCCAAAGCCAACCTCCCGAAGCGATCAGTTGGTTTGGTTTGCTGTTTGTTTGTTTGTTTTCCTGCAGACCTCTTGCCTGTTTAGTAATTGCAGCACATGCATCAGTCAGGATTTGTGTCACAGGTCCTGGCCACTGAAACCACTTCAACCCACCCCATACCTAGAACAGAAACACCAGTTGTGCTTGTGACTGCCTATTTACGGCAGCGAGCGCGGAGTGGGATGCAAATGAGCTGTGCAGACAAAGCACTTCTTTCTCTGAGAGTGCCGTGGAGTTCATCTCTAATATTACCAAACAGTGGAAACAAACTGGAGCAGCAAGGCCTCCTGTGTGACAAAGGCTGCTCTGCATGGGCTGAGCAGCAAGAAGTGCTGCCCATTCACATGCTGCAAGGCTCCGGGCAGCTTCCAGGACCAAGGCTCTGCCTCGAATGCAAACAGCACACTTCTTCTGTGGGATGGTGTTCCCACCATGCTTTTGGAAAGAGAGTTTCTCTGATAAACTTTTCAAAGCAACATTGGGTAAACAGCAAAAACCACACAGCACGACAATGACAATAAATCCTCAACTGGGCTGGAGAGTGTCACGGTGCTGCTGACACCCTCAGAGCTTCTGCTACACCGAGTAACAGCAAGCTACTACTCAAGGCAATCCTCAGTCTTTGCACACAGTGCTTAGAAACATTCAATAACTACTCCTCACCGCGCTGCTGCACAATGCAAACGTGGCTATCAGTCACTGCTGTGTCACAGGAGGGGACTGGGAGGGGCAAGAGCTGAGGAGCTCCCATCTCAGTCAGGATTAGCAGGCAGGTACCTTGAATCTCAGACCAGTGCTGCAGCACACGCTGGGGTACTCCTGCCTCATTCATTCAGCAAAACTTTCAAAAGTAACAGCCCCCAGCCCCTGCCTTCCCCCATCAAAGCACCAAGTAGGTATTTCAGAAGCAACTTGACAACTTGAGGCTCTAAGAGCCAAAGGTCAATCTCCAAAACTGGCTCAGACACTCAGCTGATGCCCTGTCCAGCCTCTCCAGGCACCCTCAGGTGCATCCTGTGTCCTTCAGGCACTGTGAGACACATGGCCTACCCTAGAAATGATGGGACTTCTCCTTTCATCTGGGAGACCACCTGCCCTTGGCTCAGTCCATGAGACTGCTGTGGTCCTTTGGTCACGGTCCCTCCAGGTCTCAGCAACCAAACCACTCTGTCCCCAGCTGAAATCACTCATTGTTTTGTTACCTGCACCAACAGGATACAGATCAGACCTTGGCCTTATTGCTCATATTTATTACATGGTACTTTCTTAACAGAGATGGACTTCTACTGCCTTGATGGGCACCAGTCAAGCCTGGTGTCCTCGTGTAACAACATCTGAGAGCTGTTCAACAACAGTCACTACACAATGGACTCCCTACCTGAGTCTCAACCAAAGGGCACCCACTGCCACCACAACTCCCAATCAGAAGGGCCCAAGTAGCCCAAGGCTGTTCAGCATCTCTCACTCCTGGCTCGGACACACATCTCCGTTTCACCAGCACTGCTCCCCTTTGCCCACGGCAGGGCTGAAAAGGCAGGTCCTGCTGTTTCAGGATGTGCTGGTGGAAAAAGTACTTTCTTTTCATTTCAAGTTGTTCCTCAGTAATTTCATCGCTGTGCCCTGTGACAGAGCTGATTGTTCCCTGCTCACCATTTCCTTTGCCATTCACCACGTTCCTTCGCCTCGGTACCCACAGGGCTCCCACTGGTCCTGCAGGACCACTGAGGAATTCCGCAGGGAGCTCAGACACTGCTCGTGCAGAGAAAATAATGGCTATTTTTCTCCTGGTTCCCCCCCTTCCTAACAAACGATTTCTTATGTAAGTGAGGAGAGTCAGCTGGTTGCTGTCCTGAATGCTCAAGCTTTGGCTTACAAACCTGTCCCTCCAGGAGAAGTGTGTGTGCTCCACAGCAGAGCAGAGCAGCATTCAGGGCAGGCAGCGTTCTGGCCCGGCTCTGAGCTCATTCCTGAAGCAGATGCTGGTCTGTGAGCCCTCTGCTGCCTGGATACACGTCCATTCACCCCTGCAGCACCATTCCAGGAGCAGTTGTGCTTTCAGCAAGTGCAACATTTTTCAAAGAAAGGCTGCAAAGGCTTTATGGTCATTTTTGAAACAACATAATCCGGGTGCACAAAGAGACCCACTTATAGGCAGGACAGAGGAGAGCAGGGAACCACCTGGCTTGCTGGAGGCCCTACAGACAGCTCAGCACGCAGGATGTTTCATTCCAACACCTCCATTAGCACAACACTTCCCTCAGAGCACCAGGCTGATCCCTAGCAGATCAAAGAGTACAACGACTGACAGCACGTTTAGCATCAGCCTTTGCTCACTGTTTTTCTGCTGGCTCTGGGCAGGGGGGGCACTGTCACTTTATGGCTAACAGACACCCACAGGTTCCCACAATGCCTTCCCTCAACTGGTATTTTCCATTGCCACGTTCAGCTTTTCCACTGACAGCAAGTCGAGAAGATAATAATGCTGAGAACTGCAGGTAACGTGTGGCCTCTACCTGTCAGGAGTCTGAAAGAGGAACCTTTCCCTTGCTAACCAGCAGATGCCACGGCAGCAGGATGTGGTGAGCTGTTATACCACATTTTAGTTTAATAAGGAGTTTTTTCTTCTTGTATTTAATTTTGCTTTAGAATGCCCTTGCAATGGAAATTTTTGCTTTACTAATTAGCAAAATCGGTGTCTCACCGATGCAACACTCTAGGTTCCTGCACAGAACAGGACAGCCAGATATATCCGAGCAAGTGTGGCTTCCATATATAGATGTGAACTTCATAGGAAATGGAGTATTTTTAACATTTGGTGGCTGTACATGGATTCCATCAAGTGGTGAAACTTTACATTTCTGCAGACTTCTGCTCTCCTTGTATCTGACTACTAACATGGACTGGGAGACTTCATACCCCTAAAGGCAAATGCTCCCAAGAGTCTGAAAGAACGGGAGGTGAGCTGAGAGCCATGGTCAGACACAGAGTTCCAAAGAGCTGAGTCTGCAGGACTGGGAACCCTGGCGCTCTGGACACATCTCCCCTCCCTGTTCACTTTGTTACTGGTAACATTTTAAGGCTCCAGTTGCTGGCTGGGTTATGGTCCTGTCTCTTCACACAAGTCCCAAGACATCCAGGCCCCCAGGGTCACATCACTCTTTGTTCCACAGCTGACTGACCAACCTTTGCTCCTCACTTCACGTCCACCTGTGACTGCTGGGGACCACCATCTCTGCCATGCAGCACAACCCAAGCAGGAGGTTCAGATGCTGCAATGTTCTCCTGCTGAGAGGGAACAAAGGCAATCTGCTCTGCCTGCTGCACGTGTCACGGAAAATACCAGTAACACCAGCTGCATCTTTCAGGCTTCGTGTGTGAAATTATGCCCAGACTGGGCCCTGTCTGGACGATGGTGCTTTACCCTTCAGCTGGGTGCAGCTGCCCAAGCAATGCAGTGCCACATTCGGGTGCCAGGTCTGGACCACGTCTGACGTGGGCCAAACTGCACAGCCAGGTGTCACATCTGAGCAGCCTCAGGAAAGAGCAGCACCCCGAAAGCAGAACTGAGTCTGGCTCACCTTTTCACCTCCCAGCAGGACTCACCAGCTCGGGCCAAGCCTCACCTTGGTGCCACTACAGCAACTCCCAGGCCAGGGATGTCTCCAGGTACCTCGGCACAAAGCACAGACGTACCCCCAAGTGCTCTGAGTTTCCACCATCAGCAACAGCTCCCTGCTCACCAGCACCGTGGGGTGGGGTGGGTTCTCCTGGGTACAGCTCTGCCCACCCCATCGCTACTCAGCACACGAACAGGGATGGGGCAGCGTAACTCTGGAGTGAGTCTGTGAGTTTGATGCTGACACCACACTACCTGTAGTAGTGCTGTCTAACACGACGTGCACTTTGCCTTCTGTAATTACTGCCCTCAGATGTTTCCACCAGCAATGCCACCTCTTGCTCCCCCAGGCTCCTGTGCTCTCCTACGCCCTTCGTGCCAGGTGAGACACCACACATTAGCATCACTGAAGAGGAGTTCAAAGGTGCAAAAGAATGCAGAGGGAGCAGAAATACAGGAGGGAAAAGTGTCTTTCCTTTCTATTTAAAGAGAAAAATGGCTGAACAGAGACACACATGCAGCAAGTAAAGAAATGAAGCTCCTGGTGCAAACTCCACCACAAGTAAAATCCTACAGCTTTTATCCGGGTACCTGCTTCCTCACCACTAACAAGCAGCAATCCCTTCTGACACAGGACAGCTGCATCAAACAACACAGAATTACTACTGAAAAACACACATCTGCCTTAAAGACATTGTTTCTTGCAAAGCCAGTAAGTATTGTCCCGTGACTAATAAACAGCAACCCGATTCCCGAGGTGCCAGCCTGCCAGGCACAGCTACAGATCACACTGAAGCTCACCCAATGAAACACCAAACCCAGCAAGTCTCGGGAAGCAATGGAAAATGTAACTTCACATGTTCCATAAAGGAGGCACATCTTGTATTGCCTCAGGTGTCCTGGATGTGTTAAACCTCACACTTATTTTTATCTGTGCAATCACAATCAGACCCCACCGTGGGGCAGCTATTTCTGGGGACAGCGAAAGGGACAGTGAGCAGTGAGTGCCAGCAAGGAGCAGGCTTCAATAAAACACTGCTCCCATCTGCACGCTGCTGGCACTCTGCGTGGTGGTGTTGTGCACCACAGCCATTAGCATGGGCTCACTTCCATAGCTCCTGCACTCCAGCCTCACTCAGCTCAGCAGCTCCAAGAGCACAGACCCCCCGAGCGGCTGCGCTGCGGAGGGCTGGCGGGAGGCTCCCACCAGGGGGTGATGACAGCACTGTGGCAGCAAGAGCTGGGGCTCTTGACTGGGTGCCCAGACTAAATGAGTCCCATCCTGTCACACCAACACTCCAGGGGCTGCATTTCTGTCATCCCTCCCACACTTGGGCCCGGGAACACCCCGCATCCACCTGCATCCCCTGCTCCGAGACACTTGGGGATGGATCCCTGGGTCCTGGGCAATGGGGGGCACTGCCCGTGTGGGCATCAGCACAGCCACAGGGCTCCCAGCACAGCCACAGGGCTCCCAGCACACCAGGGCTCCCAGCACAGCCACGGAGCTCCCAGCACAGCCACAGGGGTCCCAGCACAGCAGGGGCTCAGCTTCAGCTCCTCCTCACTCTGCACCCGGGCTGGCTGAGCCCACCCTGCTCCACCAGAGAGCAGTGACAGCAGCGACTTCCAGCAGCCTCCGAGGGTCAGGAGCTGCCCAGGTAGGACACAGGGCAGGGGACACACGGACACAGGGA